>QNGE01006306.1:12291-23002 GCA_008508345.1 Paragonimus westermani
GCGTCCACGTTGCCCGAAGGTTGGTCCGCGAATTCACGGGCATCCAGAGCAGAGTCGGCTGGCCTGCATGTTACATATTCATATACTTATATGTACACATACGTATATATATATTTATATACATATATGTATTTACATATAGGTATATGCAAATATATATACGTATATATGAACATATTTTTGTCAAAATATACCTATACATCAGTCACCACATGCTTTCACATATATATTTAATATTTGTCTTATATATTATACAAATGCCTGCTACATGCGTACGGCTTGGGCAACCAATGAGAAAATTCGGCTTCAAGGTCACGCACTGTATTATTTAGCGGTTCAAAGTGTTTTTTCCCGAGTATGAAGGGACACCGGCTCCCCCATCACACAACTCAAATTCAATTCGTGCGCGCTCGCTGGTTTCGGTTGCGCGTTACACAGCTCCAATCTTCGTAAATCGCAGTCCCCTGTGGTCCAAACCATCTACAAACTGGCTAGTGCTCATGTTGCCAGGTTGGATAGAGTGCCTGCAGGCCCTCTACCTGTTTTCTCGTCACTTCATTTTTTGCACTTATTTTTTATCTCCACACCTTTTTAGAACCCTGATACTCGTCTATTTCTGACAGCTCTGTGCATCATCATGTCATTTCTCTTTAAAGTCTTTACTTTTTCTATTTCACGATGCACCTTTTTCATCATGGCACCTCTATTTTATCCTGGCAGGGTCGCCAAAATGTAACATGCAGGCCAGCCGACTCCAATCTGGATGCCCGTGACTTCGCGGACCAACCTTCGGGCAACGTGGACGCACCAGGGGACAGCGCTCTCCCGAAGTAGGGGTTCAAACAACAGTTCTGAAAAGAGATACAATATGGACAAGCATGAGCCAAAGGCCCAGTAAGCCATGGACACGACAACACAGCAGCACACCCTGTCACACAACACATGTTCAATTCGTGCGCGTTCGCTAGATTCGGTTGGGCGATTCACGCGTGTCCTTCGGGTTCGCGCCACGGTCACGACATGCAGACAAACAATCGGACAGCATGAATCATGCGAGCTTTCCTAATAGCCTGGGTACAATATGCATCTATGAGTTTTGGAACTATTCTAAACACCATACCGCAAGCAGGCCAGTGAAATCTCCAGGTCGTTGTTTCGATGGTTTAGTGAATTTTTACCGTTGTTTCATCCTAACTGTGCCCGTCTGATGCAACCGCTCACCGGCCTACTCAGAGGTAACGCACGCTTATTCTTGTTTCCAACGGCCGCAAAAATGGCCCTCATTAATTTAAAAAAAGGGCTATCGCCAACATAGCATCGCTCTCGCATCATCATCATCACCATCCGTCTGCTCCGTAGGCACTAGGCATGGGTGCATCAGACGTGGCTGTAGAGGGCGGTCATGCAGCAGCAACTCGGTGCCCACTGGTGCCCACTAACCTTTTTCTCTAGACGGCTACAACCAATTGATTCGCGAAATAGTGCTTTTTGGAAGGAGCTGTCGGCGGTATATTTTGGCATCCGCCATTTTCAAAGGCGTACTTTATCGTATTCACAGACCATAAGCCACTAACTTACGCGTTACACTCGACAACGGACAGGTATTCCCTCAGAGAGACCAGACACCCGAATTATATCGCTGTTTGCGACGGATATTCGTCATATTTCAGGTATTGCAAACCCCGTCGCCGATGCCCTCTCGCGAATTAATGCTACACTGAGCAGGACGAAAAGCTCAGTCGATCTGACGGCAATCGCAGCCGCACAGGACAANTTAATGCTACACTGAGCAGGACGAAAAGCTCAGTCGATCTGACGGCAATCGCAGCCGCACAGGACAACGACATGGAGATAGAACAACTCCGCCGGTCAATTTCCCTTAAGTTAGAAATTGTTCCCGTGAATTCCTCCGGAAGTATGATTATTTGTGACGCTTCACAAAGCATCCCTCGTCCGGTTATTCCATCAGCCTTCCGCCGTCGAATTTTCGATACGTTGCACAACATGTCTCAACCTGGCATACGTTCAACAGTCAGAATGGTCACACAGCGCTTCGTCTTGCGCAACGTCAATCGCGACGTCCGCACATGGGCGAAAGCGTGCATACACTACTAGCGGTCTAATATCCATCGTCACACGCGTGCCCCAGTGGGAATTTCTGCAGCAGCCGATGAGCGTTTCTATCATGTGCATGTCGACCTGGTTGGACCACTGCCACCCTGAGATGGGTATACTTACATCCTGACACGCGTGGACAGGTTTGCACGCCGGCCAGAGGCTATACCAATTCCGACTTGCTCGTCGGAAACCGTTGCATGAGCATTCTTGGAACGTTGGGCCGCTCAGTTTGGTTGCCTTGTTGTAGTGACCTTCAATCGCGGGTCACATCTTGACTTAGCCTCCACTTCACTCCTCAACGCACTAGGCTGTAGGAGAATTCGCACAACAGCTTACCACCCGGCAGCCAATGGGTTGGTTGAGCTTTTTCACCGATGAGTGAAAAGTTCACTATTCGTTAGAAACAACCCCTCATGGCACGAGGTCTTGCCACAAGTCTTGTTAGGTATCCGTAACACGCTGAAGGCAGACCCGCATACTACCCCCGCCCAGTTAGTCTATGGGTTCTCCTTACGTTTACCCGGCGAGTTGGTTGCCCTACGCGCAACGGGACCCATCAACTTCACCGATTGTGGCGAGCGGTTAGCCTAACACATGAGGCGACTTCGACCACATCCGCCGAGAGAACAGACGGCGCCAACGTACGTACATCTTCGTGTATCAACTTGTTCTCATGTTTTCGTTCTTGCGGTTACTTCTCGACGACCTTTGCACCCGCCGTATACCGGACCGCTCCGCGTACTCACACGCTATGCTAAGACTTTCGTGTTGGAACGCAATGGTAAACGCGAGGTGGTCTTTATCGATTGACTGAAGCCAGCGTTTATGGATGTACCTGATAAGGAAACCGATTTGCGAGCAGCAACGCTCTCTTCGGTCGGTACATCAACTAGCGTTAATACAGATTCAGCTTCAGTGGCGACTCCGTCTGCTTCAATGAAGCCAAGCCCCTAGAGCAGACGCGAACGAGATTTGTGGAGGCCGGTGCGATTCGAAGATTATGTGGAAGTCCGCCGTATCTAATTTTTGTTGTTGTCGCATATCATTACCTAGTTGATTTTAAACGGCCTGACCTACAGCTGACTATCGACGAGACGTTTTCTTTCGAAAAAAAGAAAGCTTCTTCTTGTCAGACGCTGTGGAATCAGAAACTCCGGTGAGGTTATCGTTTTCAGTTTATGAGCACTGTACATTCTAGACACCTGGAATTAGCCATCCATCATCTACATGGGGCACTAGGAGCGAGCATTGCGAGAAGACGCTGGAAAACTCGAATTCCTGTGAAGATCGTTCACGATGAACATGAACAAGGCTACGGCCCTACTAGGCTGACCACAATGTGTCTGTTCCCAATTCCCCTTCTGCCTACAAATATTAACCTGCCCAACCGTGCCCTCCCAACCACTTTAAATTGTATTCCCTCCCCCTTTTCACCAGACGTGGACGCGAGCTGTGTGGCAGGAGTAAATTGGACCATTCGTGCTCGTGTTGGCGGTTTCGGTTGACTGAAAAACTCCTACATTATCGAAGACAACACTCTGGTTGTCGTTTGGCGTAGAAAGCACCCCATTACCTGCTAATATCACATCCAAATCAAATAAAGTTTTGAATAATGTTCTAATCGATGTTCGAGGGGTTTGTTCACAGATAGCTAGCATTAGGTCCTCATTCCATCCTGGAACAGATGGTATCCCACTAATGGTCGTCAAGCAGGTAGGTGAGGATATACCCATCCTCCTACTCAATTTGTACAACCTATCACTTTTATCCAGCACCTACCCCCTCAGTGGAACACATCAATCATTATGCCTCGTCACAAGAGTGGTTCAAGGCAGGACGTTGGTAACTATCGCCTCATCAACCACACATCAATCTGCTCGCGGATGTTTGAGAGGATCATAAAGGTGCACATAGTCGAATTCTTAAGGACACAAAACCTTATAAACCCTTCACAGCACGGTTTTCTTAGCAAACGCCCTTGTATGACACGTCAGCTAAAATTATTGAACCATATATCGACGTTCGTCAATGATGGAAGTGCGGTAATTATCATGCTCTTGGACATGCAGAAGGCATTCGATCGTGTGCCTCATAAGCGCCTCTTGATCAAAATAGCATTTTTGGCGTACAAGATCCCTCGTATAGCTGTCGTCATACCTTGAAGGTCGCACTCAAACAGTCAAAATAGGAGAGCACTATTCAACACCAAAACCAGTGACTTGTGGGGTGGTCCAAGGAAGCGTTCTGGGCCCGCTGCTCTTCCTAATGTACATAAACGATATGTGCGACGTTGATACACATGGCAAGCCCTTTCTGTTGGTTGACGATATCAAAATCGTTTACACATTTCGCCAGGGCAGTAGTATCAATTTCTGTCTACAAGATATACCACAGGACCTAGCGTCCTTGCAATTGTGGTGCGGAACATGGCTGATGTCGTTCTCAGCAGACAAATCGAACATCCTCACTTATGGTTGTAAAATACCCAATGGCTCCATCTCACTAGATGGTTGTAATATTGGTACAGCCACTTCGGTCAGAGATCTAGGAATGCGGTACTCAAACTCCTTCAATTTCTCTGAACAAGTATGCTTCCAGGTAGCAAAAACTAAAAGAACAATAGGCTGCATCAAAAAGGCGTTCAGCCTACCAGCTGCGAAGCTGACGCTCTACAAAATGTGTGCTCGGCCTCAACTCGAGTATTGCACCTTCATTTACTGCCACCTACGCAAGTCCGACAGGCTTGTGTTAGAAAACCTTCAACGATCGTTTACCAAAAGCTTATCAGGATATTCCTCTTCGCTCACCTATAGACAACGTTGTGAAAAACTTGGCATTGATCCACTTTGGCTGCGTAGACTAAAGTTAAACTTGACGCTGCTGTATAAACTCATACATTCGGATGCGATTACCACAGCGATCACCGTCCACTTACGACACAGCCCTCCATATAATCTAAGAAATAAAGATTCCACCTTGCCAACCCCGATATCCCGGAAGAATATACGTGCAAACTTCTTCCTTGTAAAGTATTCCTACATTTGGAATAAACTTCCAAGTGAAGCCAGAGCCAGTAACAACATTCAGCGTTTTGAAAAAGGGTTTAAACAGCTCTCTAACGTAAACAAGCACGATATCCATCTTCAAACTCTCCGTATCAACTGAGGAGCTTTTTGAGTGTGGTCCGAAAAATATTTAGCCGTCAGATGCGTACTACGTAGACAACCAATCTGCTGTTCAACGCCTATCGAGAACAACCCGCTTGAAATGGTTTGTTATATGGTTTACTCACAAGATCATTTAGCCCTTAGTCTACTGTGCGCTCAACAAACCCTTTGACACCCAACATTATTTTAATGACATTTGTTTACTCATGTATATGCAATGCCCAAATTGCTATGAAATGTGAACTCGGCGCTTAATAATAAGTCCAACGGAACGATGTCATGTGAGCTTTAGTTGTCACACACATTCCATGCGGCCCTCCAAACCGTCGACTCAATTACCCGTTTACCCGAATAAATCTCGAGTGCATAGGGAAATACCACAACAAACAGTAGATAGGGTTATATATTCCAATACTCATAGCAAAACTAATAATATCGAACGAGTTGTTCATCAACAATTCCCCATACATATTGTCTGTCATAGTGAATGTTATAACCCCACATTTTCTCATCTAACGTGTGGAATTACATTCTCCCTCCCGATCCCCATATTATCCATTGAGCGAAGAAACTTTTCTGCGACGGATGGACGCACGGAACTTCGTTTGAGCTGAACGGTTCACGAGATGTTCAACTTTGTGACGTTTTCTAGCAATCGACGAAGTGCTGCGTTGGAATCTGCCCATTTGATCGCTTGATTTCGGGATTTTCCGCCATGCCTCGCCAAAGCCGTTCTATCTTGACAATTTCCGGACTCCACTTTTATCCCCTAACAGCAAAGAATTCCGAAGGTGCGTTTGGACATTCTCCAGGAGTGACTTTGAAACATTTGAAAGATCGCCCATCCCACAACCTTGTAAACAGTGAATTAGCGCAACATCCCATTTTTGAGACTAAATCTGTGAAATGAGCGAACTATCTCCTTCTCTGTTGCATGCGTCAAAGTTCCATAAACTACAGTGATTTCTTTTCGACTGCGTCCTTCTTGCAACAGATTCCACCTTTTTGTTACTGTTTAATTATTCGTTTTACTATGGTTTGTAAATATCTACAGTGATCACGCGTAACCAAGCGTGCTTCTCACATATGCCTTGAGAAATATATTATTATTTATTTATTATTTCCAACGGGGGAGCTCTGTAGCGACCCTACTTGTACAGAGAGATACTTCAGACTAGCGAGGTACGGAGCGAATTATTTATTCATTCCCTGGCCGGATGTTACAAAATATGTTGCATGACTAAAACAAAAACCGGTGCAAAACCAAATTCATCGAAAATGTATAGATGAATGCGACTATGAAAATTTAATTCATTAAATGCGCTACAATCTGAACATCATTTTAATAACTTGCGTTTATTCATGTATATGCATTGCCCAAATTGCTAGGAAGAATGAACTTGAAGCTTAATAATAAATCCGGCAGGACGACGTCATGTGATCTTTGGTTATCACACGTGTAACAGGCAAGCCGGATGTTCTGGCTCCGTGTACCTGATACACTCGGAAACCCACTTTGTGTAACGTAAAAATATCGGAGTACAGCGTCCCTCAGAAATAGAGGTTTCAACGATAATCCTGTAGGAGGAGGTAACAGAAACAAGCGTAATCCAAAGGCTTGGTAAGAAATACACAGAACGTACACAGACGAGAACCAAAATGGAGTAGAAATAACGATGCGCTACACTCGCACATTCACTGCTGCCCTCCGAACCATCGACTCAATTCTCCGTTTGTCCGACTAAATGCCGAGTGCATACAAAATTGCCACAATAACCAGTAGAAAGAGGTAAATATGCTGATATTTCTGGGACAAAATCCGGTATGCAATTAGAGCCAGTAAGAATATATACCAATTCAAACGAAGCTCAGGAACTTTCCTAACAATATCGAGCGTCATGTCCATTTTAAAGCTCTACCTGTTTGAGGAATTTATCTTTGAAAACGGACCTAATAACATCTGACGAGAAACCCTCGGTGTTGCGCGATGTTACGCCACGCACCTCTCGAACTGATCAAAAAATCAAGTTAAGAATAGATCTTGTGATTTCAAATCTGCCAACCAACTAGAAAACATGTCTATAGTCAACACGTATACAACTCATATGTGGTGAACGTTCCTTCGAAGAACGTTGAGTGACGCACGTTTGACCAACGACGCCAAATATCAGAACCAACCGGAAAAAAATATAACCAATTACAAGGAACAAATCTCAATGAGATCAAATGTGAGTGATGGTCAAATTGAAAATGAACCAAATCCCCGACTACTCATCAGCAATGCCAATTATCGTCTTGCAGGTTTAATGAGTTCAGTGATCTCGACCTGTCTCGGAAGTGCTAATCGCGGGGTTATCGATTGGAGTTAACAGGACAGTTACTGTGTCTCCTCTGCAGACGATCGGGCAACCTGATCACTGCTCACAAGCGGGTGTGGTTGAGCGTTTAGATTTGATAATTCGGTCGTGCCTAGTGTGAGGTGGATGGTGCAGTGGTTAACACGGTCGCCTAATGATTCGAATGGCCGGAGTTGGAATCCCGTCCGTGGCGAGGATATGCACTAATGACGAGCTCTAATGAGAGCGAAACCCGAGTCTGGTGCTTGTTTGCGAAAAAGGCTGGCTGCAAAGTCTATGTGAATGCGGAGGCTGTGATCAGATGTGAGTGATGGTCAACTTGAAAATCTCAATTCGTTTGCCTTCTTGAGATAAGATACAATGTTCGGCCGAACTAGGCCGTCAAGGGTCCAAAGGGCATGGCAATTACAGGCACAAGCGACTGACAGGCAACGACAAATCGACCCAAAGCGATCAGATCGGTCTGATGTGTGTCTGAATGCCCGGCCTTCGGGCAGACCGATTAGCTGGTGACAGTTCCACGGTGATTCTTTGGAAGGCCGTTTCCACAGGGGGTAGTGAGGGTGAGACTGACAGTTAACAGTGGGCATGTAGGTAGGTGGGTGAGACGGGCTGGATAAATCTGTACTTTCAAGCAGGGGTTGTGGTAGAAACGATAACAGGTGTGCAGTTGGACGGGGTCACGAGGAAGGGCGCGACAGGTTCAGTCGGAGGGAATTTCGGCCTCCAAAATTGGCCTGCAAGTAGCTCCTATACCGGTGATATAATTATATCTGTTCATTACTCACGAACATAAAATGAGTCAAACGGTCTCCATCATCTACATTATAGTAGCATCTACCAGTTGTTTTGAGCTGGGCATGCAAACGACAAAGGTAGCCAGCGATGCTCCTCTTAGCCAGCAGGCGTGCTCGAAGGTTCCACATACCCTTCGTTATTGTCTTGTTATCGAAGTGCTAGCAGATGTACTGTCCTGCTAGCAGAATTAGGCATAGACCCAACAGAAACTCACTGTGCTCTACTTTGACTTATCCAAGTGTCCATTTCGGATGAATTATGTTTTTGACATCCCCACCCCCCAAATCATCCTAACTGTGTTACACAGGTGGACCTGCGTTACCAATCAATATGACTGGTTCCATCCGTACTGATTTGTCGTTAGTCCTAAAACGCAGACTTATCTCATCCCAAGATTCACGTGATTTATTCCCACATCTCACAACAATCGAAGGCTGAGCGTATTTCGCCATGAAACTGCCGTAATTCATCTCTGATGAGTCCCTAATTTGTGGTAGCACGGTGAGTGATGTTGAAGGATACGGCGCCGTTGAATAGCCATGGTCGAATCTTACAGATTTCTTCCGCATTGAGGCGACGTCTCAAGGCCCAGTATTTCGCAGCAACTACGTCGCAAGGATGATCGTGCAACATTACAAATTTCACCACACGAAATCCTCCGCTGATGTTCCAGTTGACGTCAAATTATGCAAGAAGTCCCGGTTGGGCGCTTGCTCTCTCTCTCTCGAGGGCCGGCCGATGAGCGCAAAACATGTACGTTACGGACACATGTGTACACGCGTCTCCTATGACCACCGAAGGCAGGTTCGGTTGACCGGATACCGTAAGAAGATCCGGACTGAACTTCGGAACGCCGGACCTTCGCTCAAACTGCGTCAAAATTTCGGAATCGTCGTGGAGACACGACATTACCAAAATGCTCTTGAAACAAAACTGATAAATCGGCAGCTTTCCCACTCATGCATCCGTCTCGGGAGAAGGTGAAGTACACTGCACATTAATTGCAAATGGTGACCCATGAAGACCAGTAAATTGGGGAGACACCTGAATGGTTCACAGGGTGCACTGGATGGAGCAGGGAGGAAATTATGTCAAAGGGGAGGGTGGCATACCAGGTGGGGACATGTAACGGTGTATCTGTGGTGGACAAGGCTGGTACCAAAGCCGTTATCTCGTGCTATGAAGCAAATATTGATCACCCTAAAGACATATGCACTGGGACTAGACTTCACGCTGGATCTATTGAAGATATTGCCATCAAAGGTGGTGGAAATAAACTGGTGGTTTCCAGCAGCACCTTTCAAACTAAAAACAGTTTCGTTCCCGTTTATTCGAAAAGATATATGGGCTTTAAACTGAGCTTGCCCAAATGAAAGCAAAATATGCTTCATTTGACTTTCTAAAGAAAAATCTTGTCTTTTTAACTTACATCTTCATACTGCCCAAAATTACAAACATGAGTAATATTCGGAGCGCGGTTATGTTCATCAAAACGATGGCGGCAGGAATCACGATACATTACCAAGCTCAAAACCTTGCTCAAACTGTTAAGAATCCTGCAGGCAGAACGCTCTTTGAAGGGGACCGTCAAAACCTCACAGCGGACAACAAAACCGTCTCAAAGCGTGTGACCCGGGAAGCACACAAAAGGTGTAAGATAAGGTGAAATGATGGCGACTTGGGTCCCAATGATCATATAGCTTCATTTTGTTGCACCACTCCTGAGCGCGCAAGTGGTTCCCCTGACAACGCTAGCTCCACAACAGACTTGCTGACTTGACTGATCTAACAGTGATCCTTGACAATTCTCACAGCCTGCCTAGCGAGGCGGCAACTTGAGTAAAAGAATCACCTAACGAATGAAGCGTCTAGACTTCAACATATCTAGATGATATTTTCAAGTTGACCATCACTCACATCTGATCGCAGCCTCCGCATTCACATAGACTTTGCAGCCAGCCTTTTTCGCAAACAAGCACCAGACTCGGGTTTCGCTCTCATTAGAGCTCGTCATTAGTGCATATCCTCGCCACGGACGGGATTCCAACTCCGGCCATTCGAATCATTAGGCGACCGTGTTAACCACTGCGCCATTCACCTCACATTAGGCACGACCGAATTATCAAATCTAAACGCTCAACCACACCCGCTTGTGAGCAGTGATCAGGTTGCCCGATCGTCTGCAGAGCAGACACAGTAACTGTCCTCTCAACTCCAATCGATAACCCCGCGATTAGCACTTCCCAGACAGGTCGAGATCACTGAACTCAT
>QNGE01006307.1:0-19987 GCA_008508345.1 Paragonimus westermani
GGATCCGGGTAGATTGGGCCCTCAGCCTTGAACCCGTGTACGGATCAACGAATCGCTGAACTTAGGAGCATGTACAGTAATCCAACATAAGCATTTTCCAATGACGTCCTGTTAACACAAATTGCGAACATTACAACTGGCATGAAGTGTACAACCATTCTTCACTCTCAAATGGTCTCTCTTTATATCAACCAGAGATACATGTCCCATGGGACGGGCAAGTCACAGCTGACCGTTAGGGAAACCGGACGTGCACACCAGACGTCATGCTAAAATAACTCCCTGTGTACCGCAGTCTACCACGCAGCACTGGTTCACTGACTCAAAGGTTTCTCGCGGGCAGAAAGTGGAGTGCTTGTGATAATGCCGCGCCCCAAGTTGTTTCGGTACAGATATAAGTTTCTTTGTTAGCTTTTGATTTACTGACAACTCCAGTTTCTGAGCAGGGGTTCAGTGAATCCATTGGGTGATGGAAATGGAGAACGTCCGTGTTTGATAGTTCCGTCTCTCTAGGCGGTGAATCTCCGCACCAGAGGGATAGCTGCACGTCGCAACTTTTCTTGTTTGTAAAGCAGGGCTAGAATGTAGAACAAATGCATGCATGTCTACTGTTATTACACACACAAGTCTGCAGGTGGGCAGATATGCATTAGGTGTGAGCTGATCGACAGTTATACACACGTAATTGTATGCAGCAGAGTACGCTACGACAGGGGCTGAGTGTTAGCGATCCAGACGAATTTTCGTGGCACTTGCGATGTGTTCTCACAGAGAATTTCAGGCTTTGCCGCTTCGAATCGAGAAGAAACTGTGCCTTAGCTCGAGTCTGCTGTGCTGACGTTTTAGTTTCAAGCAGTGCTCTCTGGATGAGCTCATATGCGCAGAAGTGAGCAGACATCTGCGCGGATGGTTGGAAGTTCCCAGCATCATGAACGTTAATAATAGGTCACCCCTCTGTCTGCGGTATTCCGTGGAGAAGACATTTGGTTCGTGAGGCTGTTCAAAGTAGGATTTTGCGCTCAACCCACGATCCGTTTCCGTCTTCCGTCTGTAAGCGGTCCGTCTGTATGTGAGACCAAACAATAGTTTCTTGCTCGATATGAGGACGAACAAAGCTATTGCGAAGGTTATTGAAACAAGATTGCACGGATTTTCAAAACATGCTTCAGAGGCGCTAATGGGTTATTAACTTTCTCGGTGCTCGCATCCCTATAGGGAGAACTCTGGAGTTTCCTGTCACAACAATGTCCTTCGAGGGTAGATTGTTGATGAAGATGGGAAAAATCGGTGGCTTCAGGGTGGAGCCTCATGGAACTCCGCTGAAGCTGACTCAAGCGGAGGGTACGGGGGAATCCCCCCGTACACGACAGATTAGATTTAAACCAACAGGGAAGGTTGACTTCAAAACCACAACAGTGGAGCTTGTCGAGAGAAAAAGAATGACCTACTTGGTCAAAAGCCTCGGCAAAGTCAAGGTAAATAGCATCAACCCTTCTCCTCTGTCTGCAGCAGTTTCCCACGGGTCTGCAGTTGTGCATATTCGACCGCAGAGGAAGCTTTGTTGCTCGCTACAGAAGGAACCTTGTGTTGAAAGATGTATAGAAAATGAATCGTGGATCAACGGTTCAGGGTTCTTGCACATGTAAGGTGGGAAGGCATTCGGGAAATAGGTGCAGGGTTGACCGCCGGGGTCGGGTGAAAAGCAGGCATACAAGGACAATCAGATCAGCAGCGTACACACGTCCTGGAAATGGCATACACACTCACCGAGAGGTGAGCGCTCTGGCAGTGTACTGACCTGGAGATAACTCCCGTCTTCCTGCCGGATGATGTGCAAAGTTCTGTCCAAAATCCTACTACGTACTGTACGTAGGTTCGCGAGGATCTTGGCCTGCCATTTGCTTACGGCTTGCGATCTCATTTGTCTGCTTGCATGTTTATAGGCCTATGCGCGCCTGTTGCTCCATACATATTTCCGGCTCTTCCGCGTGCTTGACGGCCGGATCCTCACTCTCCCTAGCCGCGTTTGCGCATCGGTGTTCTTTTGCACTTATTGAGACCCTTTATAATTCCCACATAGTATACGTTCGGTCTCTTCCAGTTATTCTTACTCTTACTTGGCCTCTGATGTTAGTTTCGTATGCCTGGAAGCGTTGACTTGGTGCACGTACGTAGTAAAATAGGAGTGCGCCGTTTTTAGTGGCCATATTGGAACTATCGAGTTATTGAGATGATTTTGGGGCGCTACGAGAGCACTAACCTCCGCGACTCCCGCTAGAATTGCTTTCCAAGTCGGGCAGATCCACCTAGCAAGTCTCTGTTGTTTGTGAAGCCTGCGACTACGCGTTGTGTCTATCTCGTACTTATGTTATCCAAAATTGATAGCCCCGCCATCTTGAGGAGTTTATGTTGAGGGTGACCCTCTGTGATCATGTTTGTAGGGAATATTTGTCTCCCTTCAGTCGTCTGTAAGTCTATAGGAAAAGGTTCAAGAGCGCTAGTCGGCCTGAATACAAGTACAGGCAGATTCCCATGGTTTTTCTCGTTACACGTCCTTGTATTAGCTCGTGCTGGGTTATGCCTTTCTTCAGTTATAGAGCGCGAGACTGCACTTCCGAAGAGGCGCGCGAAATATTCCGTCGGAGATTCGTCTACTAGCCTACCAACAGCCGCCAACTTCACATCAGGTTTTCGTCACTGCCAGCGTATTTGCGCCAATACAGAGTTTCGCTGGGTGCAAAGTCTTAAGGCCCTCTCCTTGTAGGACAACACTGAGCGGTCACCCACCATTCCGGTAGGTTTTACTATCCTCGCGCCGTAGGTGCATGATTTTCAATTTACCGGTGTAGAACGGAATAGTGTATTCTGATGACCTTCGGTACACCGCATCGATATTCTGCCGAAAGATTGCAGTCTTCAGAAACACAAAGAGCACACCACACTTGTGTCGCCCCAATATATGGGGAGGGGGTTGACTAACGGTCGGAAGTCTCGCAGAAATGATTGGGACTGCCCAAGATTAATGCGGATCCTTGCGGGACACTCTTGGGAGCTTCTAAGTGGGCAGGCTGCGCGCCGTTGACCCGCACGGTCTGCCTGGTGAGTGTTTCCGCATTAGTTTACAAAGCTGGCCGTCGAAACCCGTAGCTTGTAGGTTAGTGAGTAGAACGCGTGATTCATCTTACCAAAAGCCCTAGTAAAGCATAAGAAATCAACACCTACTGGATGGCGCTGTCTTACAGCTGTGGTCCAGGAGTCTACCATTATCAGCGAGTATGTGGTGCATTCATACCCTTATCAGAATCCGCACTAATGGTCTATTAGGAGTCCAGCGGGTTGGATTCGCGCAGTTGTGCAAACCTCTACCATTGTATAATGAGCAAATGAAAATAGTGCTGCCGGAGGATAGTTGCCCACATCGGTCCCGCCGCCACTTTTGTAAATAGACGAGTTAACACCTTACTTCCAAGGATTGTGAGGTGTACTCGAGATATATGATTGTCGAGAAAGCCCAGAAAATGGAGCGGTCAACGCCACAGCACGCTCCTCAAACAGGATTAGTGGGTGTTCTATCGATGAACGTGGACCTAGTCGATTTCTTGGGGGAGAAAACCAAGAACCAGCGCAAGACTGCGAGCATTATCTCGAACGCTGTCCAGCTGCAACGACATCGCGACGTGTCGCAGTTATTGGAACCAAACACTGGCAGTTTAAGGCCGCCCAACAAGTAGGGACAAAGACTGACTTCTAACCAAATTTATTTGCTGCTTATTCCGAAGGCGGAGTGGCGGTCACAACTATTATAATTACATGTTTTGAGTGACCTAGGTTTCAGACCACCGAACGAATCAATCAGGGGTGGGCACCAAGCTCTCATTTTGAAGGAAGTGACGAACATTCAGGATCAAAAAATTGAAAAATCTATTCCTCTCGGCATTTGGGACGAAATCTTAGGAAAATTGTCTCTTCCCAACAGGGGTTTCTGGCCGCGGTGGCCTGGTTTAGGCCTGCCGATTGTTCCACGCCGTTTCGGTCGCCAAAGGCGGCTACAAGTGGGGGCACTTTCTTCGGAAGCCTTCTGATTGGTAACTGGCGAACCAGACGGCCCAATAGTGAGTATACGGCTGATCAGGATTTTGGAGAAGACGAAACATTTGCATCGGACCGCCTGAGGCAGTTGCCGCTGGCTTCTGTGTGATTAAGTTAATGATCGTGACGATCTGGTCTTATCGCTACTATACACCAATTCCGAGCAGATTTGCAGAGGCTACTTGAGTCCTGGATGCTAGATAACAGAACGCCATTTAGCAGGGCATTCTGCCGTTGTTTGAGACGTTTCGTGTGAGGTTCCAGCTGGGGTTCGCTTTTGATATTTTGGGGGCGGGAGAAGGGTGCGATTTCCATGATCGCTTCTCCAAATCTGCAACTATTGTAGCCGCAATGTTTTTAGGGAATAGTAAACGTTTTTGTCGCAGTTTCCGTTAAATGCCTTTAAATGACTTAGAACCCGGTTTTGTGAAACCTCCGACGAGTCGGTTTTGGGTCCTGATTGTTCGGAACGTCAGAGATCAGCTAGAAACTGACAACTACTTGAACACCAGCGCTCAGAGAAGCATCGACGTGAACATGACCTGGTGGAGGGGAATAAATCAGGAAGAGTTGGGTCGTGCCTCCTTTTAATGCGCACAGTGTTGTGAATTTTCCGTAAGACCGATCACCGATGTGATATCGTAGAACTCCGCTGCTCTGGGCCGCAAGTCACCCTTACTAAGGAAAATAAATCCCGAAGTGTTGAAGTCTTCGGATATTATTGTTTGACCGGTTTTCAATGCAAATGACCGGTGGATAGCTGTATACCGTCTGAAACAATTCTGTTGAAATCGAAGGTGGTTTATACGTTGTGCCACTGACCAGGCTAACTGGGTAGGAACTAGCCACATGTTTTCAGAGATGTTCAGCAGTGGCGCCATGAGACATCATACGATACACGGATCGCCGCCCTTTCTTTTCCGCTGACTTTGACAGTGCGCAAGATGCAAGAACCCAGGATGTCGACCTCCTGCTCAGAAAAGCAGAGGGTTAGCCACGTCTCAATAATTTTAACGACTGGGAGTGTCTCCGACTGAATCAGTTCTCTTAGCTCTGACAGGTTGCTCTGCGGATATAACGCATCAGCGTACACTCACCACCAACTGGAGATACACGGAAGTCTCTTTGCGCCTGCAAGTATGGTGGCAGTTGAGTGGTGGCTGTTGTCGCAGCCAGTCCGATCCTTTTTGGTCCGACTTCTGCAAGTTTCTGAGACCAGGCAGTTTATTATCAGGAGATGATTGGGTGTAACCTGTCTTTTCGATTTTTGGCAGCTTTAATAGATGCGTCTAGCTGGCCCCAAAGACATTGTAACTTAGGACGGTCTTGAGGTGCCTCATTGTCTTTTGCCAGGGCAACCCTCTTGTTTTCTACTTCTGAAGAACATTTAATTGCTCCGGCTTGCTCAGATGTTCGACCCTTAAGTTAGGAGTTTGGACTAAACGATCCAGCGATGGATACAGGGAACCCGAAGTAATCGGATTTGGTGAGTTTGTCCTGGTCGATGTCGAGCGGGCGTCTGTTGACCCGAAGAGTTGACACTAAAAACAGGGCGCAACACTGCTCTTGCAGATAACAGTAAATACGAGGAACGCAGTAAGATCACCGTCCCGAGTCGAGAAAACAGGAGTCGGATAATAGATTAAAACGACCTGCAGAAGTGCGGCTGACGACTTCAACATGAACGCTGCTCAACCGGTTACTATCCATAAAAGAGAAGAACTGTTGTCCACGGCTCTTCCTGAGCTTGTAAAACGTCCGGCATGTCCTCATTGGCCGTCACCATTCGCTACGATCGAAAATTATTCTACCGGACCTATTCTAAGGAAGAAAGGTGTGAATAATAAATTGCTACAGAGCATTCGAATTTCAAATGCATACGGATAAAGAATTTCATGTCCAGACTCGTGCACAGCATTTTTCAAGCCCGCGACCAGCTTGCTGGCTGCACCCTGGACACGCTCAACAATGAGTACGTCTCTTAAGGTCGGTATACGTGAGCGGAGTAACATACTCAAATGACGGCCCTATATAATCTTCATTAGTCGTTTGAAACGCTTCGTTGTCTATGCAAGGCAAAGTGCACATTCCCATCCAAAGTCTGACAATTCCTTGTTTTTCCATTATTTCTTCGTGGTAAGCGAAGGGTGATTTAGACGAAATCCGGATGCCCAGACCCTTCTTTAAACCGGATTTCTTGTGGATTCCTCATGTGGATTGCTTTATGAATCACCAAGAGATGCTATTTTGAGCAGTAGGCGGCCATAAGGCACATGATCGGAAGCCTTCGCCATGTCCAACAGTACAATGATAATCGCCTCACCGGCGTCAGTAGATTCTGCCACATGGTCAAGAAATTCTAGCTAGCATCTCATACAAGAACGCTTGTTGAGA
Source organism: Paragonimus westermani (assembly GCA_008508345.1). Taxonomy (NCBI): domain Eukaryota; kingdom Metazoa; phylum Platyhelminthes; class Trematoda; order Plagiorchiida; family Troglotrematidae; genus Paragonimus; species Paragonimus westermani. Next base: position 6,484 of record QNGE01006307.1, read on the forward strand.
AACTCGTGCTGGAAGTGGTTTATAAGGTTTCGTGCTAACAAGAATTTGACCATGCGAATGTTTAGTATCCCTTTCAACATCCCAGAACAAACTGAAGTATGGTTAGTGGGACAATAATCGCTGAAGTCATGTCGCGAGACACTTTTACAACGGGACTTAATCGTAGAGTTTTTCCACTGAGGACGGAAGGAACAGAGAAAGTGTACAAATATTAAGCAGAAGTAGAGGGATGTCTTCCTCTCCGTATTTTAGAGCAACGAGGTGAATGCCGTGAGTACCAAGTGAGTGAGAAGGTTTGATAATAGCCACCTGAGAGCGTATGAGCCCTGCATCAACAGGAATATGGCTCAAAAACGTACTTGTACCTTCAGAAAGAGGTGGGGGTAGTATAAGTCCTTCAACGTTGAAGGAAGAAGCAAAATATGAATTACAGACTTCACAGATTGTTACAGGATCGTCTACAGTGGTTTTGCCCTGCAATGTCACTACCGAGATGACGGGGCCTCTCACAGTATTTCTGTCTCATCAACTGCATCAACTACGAGCTCTTATCTGCGCTGTTAAGCACAAGTTTTTGTTCACTTACGTGGAGAATTTTGGTTCTGTATTCAGTAGCATTGAAAGTTTCATACATTTTCATGGTAAGAGAGAAATGGTGTGTTTTCCGGTACCGTGATTTGAGACTTTTGAGCTTACCCTGCTCCTTTGGAATGAGAGTTATGCCGTTACCGCACACATTACGGTGTTTTCATCTTTGCGGGACTAAGATGTTTATGCAAGACCGGAAGTGTTCATTGAATGCTTCGATTTCAATACCAGGATCAGAGGTCAGAAAAAATGTGTTCCATTCCAGAGATCTCAGCAGTGTGATGAACACGTTCCAGTCAACAAATTTAGTTTTGCGGTAGTGTATGACGGTCGACTCTTCCACAGTTTTTAGGTCGGACATGAAGTTGGCTATGGTATGAACACTTCCTGGAAATTGTTCCAAGACGGATACAATCGCAGAAGAGATGCCTGTGGTAAAGATGAGGTCCAAAGTGTGGTCTTGTCTATTAGGCGCAAAAACATGTTGGTGCCATCAGTTTAGTCGGACACGTGCANATGCCTGTGGTAAAGATGAGGTCCAAAGTGTGGTCTTGTCTATTAGGCGCAAAAACATGTTGGTGCCATCAGTTTAGTCGGACACGTGCAAGGAACTCAGCTTGATTTACAGGGGCAGCAAGAAAGATCCATGAGATATTGGGCATGTTGAAGTCTCCGCCAATTATTTCGCACTGTGAAGGTAAGGTTGATATATAGTTCACTCCAATAATAAAGTTCGTCATGTCATCTGTGGAGACATCCCATGGGTAATTCACAGGATCCAGTCGACACTAACAGCGACAAGGAGTTATCTTTCATACCAAGACAAGACTCATCGAATATGGTTGCAGAACATTGCTTCCTAGGTAGATTAAACATCCTCCACCTCGTCCTACACCACGATTTCCGCAGAACATGTGATAAACTATAACGTTTAGTTGTGCGTCTGTAGTCTCAGGTGTGCACCAAGCCTCGGTGAACATAATAATATAAGGCTTATATAAAAAGATGAAGGACCTAATATATGCATCATATTAATTAGCAAACGTGACTAAAAAGCAATAAACCTGGTGCGTTTTTCTCGATCGGCATCATTTTTAGACCTTTAAAAATGTCTAGAACAGAAATATCTTTGTGATTCAAAGACTCTAATGAAATTGCTCGGTCTGAAGCTATCATGGTGAGATCTTTGGGGAATGATTGAGTGTCATTTGCTTTTGGGTCCATAATAGGAAGTGTTGGAAAAGTGTCAGTAAGGTATGGTTGGGTAGTGGGACAATGGGGGACGGAGTTAGTAGGGGAGGTTTAAAAGCTATGTGTCCCGCTAAAAAGGGGTCAGGTTGAGGTGAATTGATCATGTCCACCTGCAAGTTGTCAACTAAGAGATCGTGGGTTGCGTTTTGGTGGGCATTCGGAGTGTAGAGGCTATCCGTATTGAAAAGGGCTGTTAAACGAAGGGCGAACAACTTCAGGGGGTTCCGGTTTAGCCTTACATGAATAGATGCGTCACGCGAGAGTCTACTATTGCTAGGCAAAGGCTTGGAATTAGGGGTTGGTAAGAGATGCGTATTTTTATTCGCCAGCTGCGGAATTGCGTTTTCTTGCCTGTTTACTCTCTTAAAATGCCGAGGAGGAAACCTTGAGCGACCCGCAGGGTAGTGGTATAGAGAGGGTTTGTTATCACGGATACCCAATTTGTGATTGATTCGTGGTTTCCTACGGGATTGGTTGGAAGTTGAGACACCGACGTGTCTTTGATTAATAGACTGCCGGTGTCCTGTCTTATCTGAATCAGTTTTTACGCAGATATGGTGCGGTCTAGACACTACATTGGTTTCTATATGTGCACAGTCATTCGCACACCCTCTTTTGCCAGTTGGTTCTTCGACCGAGGTACCCTCAACGCTCGGCACGTTGTTGAAACTTTCAAGGTCTACTGTTAGATCAATCAGGTCAGCGAATTTGTTTTTGAATGGCGTTGGCGTTGTAGATAGGATCGCTAGTACATTCGGTCGAGGTGCAACAAAGCGAAACCGAGCGATCTCTGGGACCCAGATAATCAGTCTCCTTCCATGCGCTCGGGAGTATGTTTGTCCAATGTGTCTGTCTAAACAAATCATTTGGGGGTTCTACCGGGCTGCCAGTTACTTCACTGAGAATCCCGTGGTGAATCTCATCAGGACCAAGCGCAAGAAATATTTTCAACACGCAGTACAGAAAACTTGGCGGCCAGAAGTGGTTGCCCGAAACTCTACAGTGGTATAGTAGGATGTCAGTTGGGCTGTGCGGCGCTATAGACTGCCGAAAGGTACCCCTCAACTAACTCGGCCCTAATTAGGACTCTTGTAGTGGATAGGTGGGTATGCGCTCGACCGCCGTCCATTAACAATTTGAAACGTTTTTCCTGAAGAGCAGTCGAAACGTGGTCCCATCGAACATCGGACTGAAAGAACGCGTCAGGGTTTGGAAACAAACCGCATATTTCCAGCAATGTTTGGAAATATGGTAAGCAGCTAGATCTAGTCTAATCTGGGACCAACGGCAGCAACCAAGAGGAGAAAGAAGGGAAGTGCGAGATGGACCCCAACCAACTCGGCTACACTCGAAATTTCGCCAAGGGAGAAATGCGTGAAAATTTCGAGTGCGTTAAACAACGCTCCGAAAGGTCCAGGTCAAACAACCTTGAATGTTGGAAGGATGGAGGGGTTGTTAGGAGGGGAGCAAACATTCGCTGCGTGCAATTAGTTGCACTGCTGAAGAAAGGGACACTGAGTTCATATCAGGCCTCCTATGGCAGACGTACACAAAATCATATGTAAAGAACAGACAGGCAATAAAACATGGTTGCAGCAGAGATCCTTGGAGAAGCCACACGATCGCTGGTCACTACAGTCCGTCTTGTGGTCTTGGAAAGAGCGCTGGAGGCCTGTTCTTCCTCAGTTGACGCATATATCCGAGTAAGACATCATTTGTACGAGATTTTTGGAGGAGATCGCACGAGCTTGGTGTGTCACGGATTTCTCGCCCACACCTAGCTACAGCAGTGTGAACAGCGCTTGGATGCTACAAGCCTCCGGCGAGCTCATGGTTACAGAATGATAGGGAACGGTCATCTAGGGGATGACGTATTCTGCGTGAAAGTATTGAGTGATGCGGGAAATTGAACTATTTGTGCGGTAAGAATAAATAGTCTGGTTTGTTAAGTGTGTTTAGAAACGCATGATCGTTTCGATCCACATAACCGTACTCAAGAGGGAATTTTCCTAGGTGGCATCTCAGGCCGCCAGAACTGCGCTCAATCGAATTTATATTGTGGTTTTTTCTTGGTCGTTGCAACCAGTAACACAAAATATCAAAGACGACCAGAAGGTCGTCACTGGCCAAGTGGAAGCTTGATAATCATCATGTCCATCAGGTGGCCCTACTTAGTGGTCACCAGATCCAGCAGAGATTAAACCTGATCAAAATTACGCTGCACCGGGGTAGCAACAAGTGTTAACTTTTACAGTCGCATCAACGTTGATGAGGAAGCCAATGACCCGCGTTAACATTCCAGGGAAGACGCAGATGCCCGGTATCTTCGATGCACTGGAGTCACCCATGATAAAGGAATAGGAAAAAGCTGTAACCCTAGGAATTTTTCCAGGCTGATGAGAGAAGCATCATCATGGGAAGGGCTGGAGAAGGGAGACTGGTAAGTGCCCCCATAAGAAACGAGTCGTAGCCATGCCATGATAGACGAAGCTACATGGCAACACCTGAAAATTGATATTCTACGGTTACTGTGGGTTTTGAAAGCTTCAGCTTAAGGAAAATTACAGTGTCCTCATCCTCTCTCCAGCGTAATCAGCTGAGTAAAGTGAATATATGCAGACACCCGGTTCAGTGTCAGTGATATCAAAGCAAAGATGTGGGGTTGAGTGTAATGAACCGTCTGGTTTACAGTAAGTAAGTGAACATGTTCAGAAAGTTCGCATACACTCAATTAAAGGCCGTTCCCTTACTCTCCTTCTGCAAGAAGAGAGGGAGGAAACGGAAGGGAGAGTATGGGAGAGCACTCCTAGTATTGAAGGGGGACAAGGGACGGCACTGTTTTGTTCTACCGAGGTGCTCTGAGAGCCTTGGTTTGTGTCTGCGAGCGCACAGCCGTCGCCTCCGCGTAGGTCAGCTTTCCTAAGGGGTGCATGACAAGCCGTCTTGGCGCCGCAAATCGCGGACGCCGCGCTGCCGCATTTTCGTCTTTTGGGCGGATGGCTTAAAATTTTCACTCATGGAAAATGTGACCCTTTCATTTGTTGACGGTAAGACTTTGGGAACAAGTTTTGTAATGCGGTGAGACCACTGATGAAAAACAACTGAAGGGGCGGTAAAAAAGCCTTCTGATAAGTGGCAGCGCCCACAAAAAACAGCTCTTGAAAAAAAGAAATTGATTGTTTTCCATTTAATATAACATAGGGTGGGTAACAGGGGAGATGAATTCCGAACGATTCCGGTGATCTCGACGCGTGCTTGCGTTTGGAGGGCAGGTTGCTGTGAATTCATCTAAAAAAGCGTCCTCCCCGCTTCCCGCTGAGGGTGGGAGAAACTAAGTGAACACTGAGGGGAGAAGACAGAGCCCAAACGTGCGGGTCTCAGTGGTCATCTCACTTTCGCTGGCGTCGCTGACGTAGTGCGGAGGTGGAAGTATAATACTTGTATAATATGCCGGCCCCGGGGTATTTTGCTATGAATCAGTGGTGCGAGGCCAATGGTTTCACAGCAGATTCTACTTTATTTCAACATTCACATTGTTGCTCGTCCGTCTTGATCACTTAAAGCACTGAGGTGGTGAGTATGTGATGTGTGTTTAGCGTTGAAGCAGCTGACAATCGTCGCGTACTCAGTGGTGCTGCACCGTTTTATTGTATAACACTGGAATAATAGAAGGGAAGACCGTAGGAGGAGGGTACGCATAAATGCGAGTAGAGGAGAGAAAGAAAGTTACAGTGAAGTTACACGGGTCTATATGTGCTTGACTGTCAGTGGCCATCTTGGGATAATCTAGTCGCCTGGTTGCTTCTCGAATGCATTGACTGATGGTGCCAAAACATTTGTTGTCAGCTGTGTATTCCCTGTCGAACAGACTCAGACGTTGAGAATATGTCGCCCACCTAATAAGCTACTACGTGGTATAGAAAACTTGTACATATGATGATCAATATTTAATATATCACCGACTGTGAAAGAGGTTTTGTCGAGTGATCTCCAAAACATAGGATGTTGTATGTTATTATAGAATTGTCTCAAGTGCCTGTGGGCTGGGGAGGGAGTTTTATTTTTGAGAGACGATATTCATAAAACAAGAAAAGTGAACCACCAACTCGTCTAGTGGTCTTCTTCTGGATACTGTCTAGTGTAGTTACTTCCTTATCTTAGCAAGTAGCACAGGCTTGAATATTGATTTCAAGCAATCGCCCCACCAGTGTGATACGGATGCGTGAGAACGCACTGATTGGGGAATTTTCAAGATCTCCACTAAGCATTGCTGGGCTGCTGTTGGCTCCATTCACCAGCAACATAGTGAGAGTACTAGCAATGAAGTCTGATATAACACTGGTGTTGGGGTCGCGCTCCTGGTGAACAGAGTCCAAGGAAACGTCATCGTTTCGGTGTGCTGTAATACTGTGCGGGGGGTCGTGTATTCTCTGGTATGGACGGGCTGAAGTTCACACGATATTTCACTGACCGCAGATGCAATGTACCCATGCCTCATTAAAATGCCTTTGTAATCAACATTGTGTAGCACCAACGTATATTATAAAGGGTTCACTTTTACGCGATGGGTTAGGGGGGCTTGTATTGCGAATGTCAGTGTGCATCAATGTGGTGTGTTTTCTTCTACTCCATTTTTCCTTCACACCGTGCACAGCCTCCAATCTTTTGTTAAAGTGATGTAGCAAGGTTGCTTCTTTATAAAAAAAAACCCCTATCAGAAAAATATGCCTGGCATTAATTCTGTCTGTCATGCAATCAAAACGTCATCCAACTGATGAACCATTTACACAAAACGGGTCAACCGCTAAGGAGCCACACATTACTACGCAGGCAAAATCCTCATAGAGAATGTAACAGCTTTCCACCTTCAGAGAACATAAGAAGACGGAAAGAACAGTAATATACGAAGACAGGCAACCAGAAGCAATAGTTGAATTGACTAGGACGGACGCAGGTATCTAATTCGAGATGGGAATAAGGACAAAGCAGTCCAAAAATTGGTCACCTACACAAATACCGGCTAGATGGACATCAGCCAACAACGCATGGGGCATTCTCAAAGCATTGCCCACAAAACACAGTCACCTACAAATGAGAGATCGTTAGCGTTAACCGAGAACAATAAAGAATTCACTATAGAGCCTGTGCGGCACGCCAACTGTGACGTTGAACAGCCCGGATAGCTCGGCATTGATTATAACTGTTCATGGGTGACAGGATAAGTATTGCTTGAGCCGTAAAATACTTCGCTGCATGAGTCCATATTAGTCGACTTGTCTAGCAGTATGCTGTGACCGACTTCATCGAACGTCTTCGTGAAATCTAAGGACACAACATCAAATGTAAGACGTCCTTCGGCAGGCTTTGTTCACGAGCCAACGGCAACCAGTAGGTTGGTAGTGCACAGGTGACCGCTTCTGTAGCCGTGCTGCTCCAGCACCAACAGTGAGTGTGTTTAAGCGCTCCATCAAGAAACTGACTGTAATGCTCTCCATTATTTTTGACATACTTGAAAGTAGAACAATCGATCTAAGGTTACTGTCGGTATTCATTATATCCCTGTTCTTTTAGATGGGAAAGACGACACCGTGTTTCTATGTGGCTGTAACACAATCAGTGAATTATGAGTGTTGAAACAAACGAGCAAGCGGTTCCGCCAGCTCATCTGCGCATCCTTGCAGCACGAATTTGAGTATCTCATCGGGCCCCGGTGACTCATCAACGCGTAGCAGGAGTATCTTGGCACGTATGCTAGTCGGGGTAAGGTTGAGGGGTGAACCCAAGGCAAGTAATATCTCTGCTTTCGCGGAATTAGTAGAGATACCTGAAGATCCTATGTGAGATGATATGGCGGTTTTCGACCTAGCAAGCGAAGCCAAGTGCCCGGAGGATATTTTAGGACAGCCAGCAATGGGCCTTGCAAGTGATACTTGGTGAACCCTAGGATCTGCACGCACGGTTGCTGTGCATTAATCATCACATTTCTGTGCCACGGGTAAGGCGTTGTCTTCTGTAAGAAGAGACGTATCCCACGAGACCAGCTACTCTCTCATCAGACGGTTGATCAAGGGTTTCAGTCTAGAGAACGAAAGAGTAGCAAACAATACTTATTCAACGAGTTTGATCATCAGGATAATTACAAGACAACATGGAAACAATAATTAGAGTGATTCAGAAAAACGGTCAATACGGGTTATGGACTGCGTTTTTATTTTCAGCTATGCAGTCACTGTTCCAAACAGTTTGGTTGGTTGACTGTGGCCTCGGGGAGGTTAAGTGTCCACACGAACGTCTTCTGAGCGGAGAGTTCAGGGCTGCGCAGTCGGATGATGGTGGCTTCGGTAACGGTCAACATTCGGAACCTTATCATTTTGGTCGACTTCTTGGAATTCGGCAGACAACCTGAGAAGCATCTTTCGTACTGACAGGGTGATTGGAGTCGGTCGAATGGGCAACAAACGCGCTTAAAACCGTTTTAATTAGACCACTGTTCAAAAACGCAAGTTGATGTACACGCACTCGGTAGTACGACTGATGCATAGTGCCCGATACGAGCACGAGTGCGCTGGAGAAACGCCAGTGTAGGTTGAACACTGAGCGTGTAGCGGCCTGGAGATTTCACTGGCCTGCCTGCGGTATGGTGTGCAAAATAGCTATTTACACCCCATACCGCAGGCAGGCCAGTGAAATCTCCAGGCCGCTACAAGCGCATGGTGGGCCTGTAATGCCTGTCAGTGATTCTGAAACCACTGTCGCAATATGCCAGGGATGTTCTTCTTAGGCATCACAATGGCACGAAGGTAGTGGACGCAGCTTATGCAAAAGGCACGTGGGAAGTGCGCTGTAACAAACAACACATTTCTCACGTCGATATTATGGGGGTAATAAGTGTGACTGCTGCTTCATACCCTAAGAAATGACTCCCTGTTACCACATCGTTGCTGTTTCGTTTCACTGACAGGTCTCTTACAATGTTGGTTGAAGGGAATCGGTGGTTGTTTTCAGGTTTTTAGATACCTCCACGATTGCTCTATCACGCTGAGTGAACAAATCGCCGTAACAAACCCACACCTCCATTCGACCCTAAAAAGCGAATCGACCGCCTTCTGTTAAGGTCACCAGTTGCTGTGCCCAAACCCAACCAGAACAACCCTTGAAATATTTGACTAATTTGTTCCTACAGACTCTCCTGAGACACGTGCCTGATCATCTGGAATGTCACCTCAATGCACTAGGCCTGTGATGTCACAACTTGTTCAGTGGTCCGCAAATAATCGTGTATAATTTTATTCTCGGTTATCTTCACTAACGATGCTTCACTATTGTACAACAACGTTTTGCGTCATCTACGCATGGTGTTTGAATTGATTAAAAATGACCTTGCAACAACAATAAAGTTTTGTGCACGCACGTCTTTCAGCTCCTCTTCCTGTGGTGTAGTTACTTGACGATACTACATTGATCTCATCCATTTTTAGCTTCGTTGTACTCCGAACATCGTCACAGTACCGATAAGAAAAAATGCACAGCTTGCGTGGTATAAATATGTCGTTCGCTTTCTGGATTGCGTTTTGAGACGTAGAGTAGTTCTGGTCCACATGGCCCAGGTCGAGAAGAAGTGAACCTAGTTAGATTCACAGGCCGTTACAATCTGCCTGGTTAATGTTTCGAACTGTGGACCTTCTTGCTGGTCGCTTTAACCAGTAACAGATAAGGTCAAAGGCTAACAGAGAGTGGTCACTGTGTCCAAATGGCGGCTTGATGATCAATCTGTCTACCAAGCGGCGCTCATTAGTGATGATTAAGTCGAGCAGAGAAGGAGTCTGACCAAGGCGATGCCGCGTCGGGCGGTGACTTGCTATGCCCACGACTTACGTCGTAACAGCGTTGACAAAGAAGTCGAGAATCCCATTTCACAATCTTGGTGAGAAACCGATGCCCAATTTATCTTGGGTGCATTAAAGTCACCCATAATAAGCAGATGAGTACACCGTTGTAGGCCAAAGTAGTTTTTCGGACATAACAGAAGGGTGTCGTCGTCGGAGAGGTATGATGAAGGAGAACGATAAATAACCCCCACTACGAGTGAGTCTTGGCCACGCAGTAGTGGTCGAAGCTTCAGAGGGTCACATTTATCAGAGGACTGAAAGCCACTGACAACTGTGAGTGCTGGGAGGTACTGCAGTAGAAAAATCGCACAACCTCCTGTTCTCCCGCAGGCGGAGTCAGCCCGGTAAACTGAATGCCTCGAGACACTCAGTTCACTGTCGCTTATATTACCGTGAAGGCGAACATGTGTGGTTGGGTGTTATGAGTTAACTGTCTGATTTCCAATAATTTATTGAACAGACACAGACAGTTCGTATACATGCACTTCAAAGCTACTTCCTCGCTGGATTTCGCGAGAAAATAGAAAGGAGGGTGCGTGGAAGAGCCTGGGAGAGAATGTCTAGAGTTGAGGAGGGTGATGGGGGTGGTCTAGGTGTGTTCTTCCGAGTTGTTCTGACGGCCCTTCTTCGAAGCTGTGGGCAGGCATCACCGGTTGTGCGTGGGTCAGCGAACCTACCGGGCGGTTGGCCAGCATCCTTGGCGCCGCAACTTGCGACCTCTGCACCCATGTTAAATTCCGCTGCCTGGAAGGATGTTTGGAAGTTTTCAACCATGGAAAATTTGGCTTCTTCGTTTGAGGGGTGCGAGGTTTGAAACAGGGAAATGCGCGCTGTGTTGTGGGACTAATGATGGAAATATTTAGAGGAGCGGGCCAAATTATTACTGTGTGAGTTGCAGGAGTTGGCCCTAGCAGGCTGCTTCCGTTCCGAAGTCTTGGAAGAAGGAGTTTTCTGCTGGGCATTTTGGTTGGCATTGAGGTGGATAACTCTGAAGACGGTTTTTGAGCAGCGTCGGTAACCTCATTGCTCGTGCCTGTGCCTGGGGCGTCGGTCGTTGGAACGGCCATGCAGACGGCGCCTCCGCTTTCCACGACGGGCACAGGGGTCTAGGGGGGATACATCGACGGTACGAACTAAGACTTCAGACTCCATTTGTAGCCTCTTGTCTGCCATGATGTGTGGCTTAGTCTTAGTCCGCTGTTCGCGTCTTGCTCTCTCTCTCTTGCCGGGAACGGCCGAAGGATACGACTTTCAGATGGGCGTTGGCGGACTTCAAAGCCTCCGTTTTTCTAACCGCTGTCTCGGGGCTGAGTACGGCAGACGAAGTTACCAAAAGGCCGAATGAATTTCTGGTTGTCTTGGTTCGCCGTCTACTCGCGAGTACCAGGTGCCTGACATCCGGGGAGAATGAAGTCGCTAGGATTGTTTTAGCTAGCTCGGTTGAAAAAGGGGTAGTAGGGAAGCGGCCTCAGAAAACAACTCTTTTTTCTTCAAGAGCTCACCTCTTCACTTTCAGTGCCGTCTCCTCTGTGTGTGAAATTGACAGGGCAACTGCTTTCCCAGTGATTGCAACACCAGGGAGAGCGAGCGCAATCTCCTCATTCAGAGAATGTAATTTCAGTTTCATTTTGGAAAGAGTCCGTTGGAACTTCTCTATCATATTCCCTATGGACGAAATGAAGGGATATACAGAGCTAGAGAAAGTCCCGTATTCACAGACGCAGGTTTCCTGCGTAACTCCACTTGAGGTGGTGCGTAATTAGTGATCGTCGCACTGAGTCGCTTTTTCTCAGGTACGCAATTATCAGACGCGAAAAGCAAAAAGGCCGTTGAGAATAGAGACCAAATCTTTGTTCGACGAAATGTACATGTGGTTTTGGATAGCGATATAAATGGCACCGATACGCGAATTAGCTAGAGACACTAGAGACCGGCCGTCGACGAGCGAGCAAACCGGCAGAATGTGACACGTGTGTCCTTCGGGTTCGCGCCACAGTCACGACATGTAGACAAACAATCTGACAGCATATATCATGCGAGCCTTCTTAAAGACCTATGCAGAATATGCAACTGTGAGTTTTGAAACTATTTTACACACCATACCTCAGGCAGGCCGGTCAAATCTCTAGTCTCCTACACGTATAAGGCCAGTCAGCGACAGAGCGGTGCCTTGGCTTCCGTCATACCTGCAACTCATACAAATGTGAATGAGAGATGAAGAGGCAATCCGTTTGTACTGTTGTTCGTTACAACCAGTGCACTTGAAGTGTTACCACTTCTGGCACTGGTGGCACTGCATGCCTTTTAATGGACATTTTACACTCATTCAGGCCTCAGACGCTTGGTACCACGCAGTGGCTGCTGAGTTCCGTCACTGCTAGTTCTGACACGGCTCACTATCAACAAGGATGTGTAATATGTCATAAAGTACTCCAAAAACCGATTCTACTGCCTTCTGTTTAGTTCATCAGTTACTGTGCCGAATCCCAACAAGCACAACACCAAGAACCTTTTACTAATTTTTTTCGGCCGACTCTCCTCAGACACCTGGCTGATCATCTGGAATCTCGCCCCAGTGCATAAGGCCTGTGATGCGGCGTCTTGTCCAGTGGTCGGCAAATAATTGGTTTATTTCGGTAGCCGAGATTTAACACACAGTGCAGCGGTGTGCCTTGCACCGAATCCCGGACGACCGCTTTGGTTTGGCCAAGCCTATATGCTTTCCGAAGAAGCGACTACCTTATGGAGGTGATAAACCTGATATTGTGAGACCACCTTCCAAGACTCCTGCGATGTGAGAATTGTCATAGTAGCTCTGATAGCACAGGTCATAAGGTAGAAACCCATATTAGTCGAGGACATTTCTCGTTTCATGCCGTTTTAGTAAAGGTGATAAAATCGTGTTTGTCGGCGGTGGCTGCCAACTTGTGTTCTGGTGGCACTAGTAGCTCCAACTCCTCAGCCCTTCATCTGATTGGCTTCAAGATTAGTCGTGGAAATGGATACTTCTTTCTTTATCGCAGCATTACTGAGCGCCATCAAGAGCTCAACAGTGAGGAAATCTGAACAATTTCGAGCCGCTTCGTCTTGGATACTGAACTGGAGGTAACACAGACAGGTACGGTAGAATTAATGTGACAATTCTCACGTCGCAGGAGTCTTGGAAGATGGTTTTACCACACCAGGTTTGTCACCGCCATAAGGAATTTGCTTCTTCACAAAGAATATAGGCTTGGCCAAACCAGGGGAGTCAGTGTAAGGCACACCGCTGCATTGTGTGTCAAGTCTCGGCTGCCGAAATAAACTAAGTGTAGTGTTCAAAAACAGTATCTGACTATCCTAAGTGAATGCAGGCGCGTATCACTGAGTTCATTGACCAAAACTGGACGAATGCAACGGGACAGTTATGGAAGTTTTAGCGAGTCATAAGAATATACAGCTTGACTCACAGGAAGAGTTCAAGAGGACAATCGCAATATTCCAAAGCACCATTAACATGGAAGTGAGGATATTCCAGGATTACCGTGGGCGGCTGAAACGCGGTCGGTACTGTGACGATGTTCGGAGTACAACGAAGCTAAAAATGGATGAGATCAATGTAGTATCGTCAAACAACTACGCCACAGGTAGAGGAGCTGAAAGACGTGCGTGCACAAAACTTTATTGTTGTTGCAAGGTCATTTTTAATCAATTCAAACACCATGCGTAGATGACGCAAAACGTTGTTGTACAATAGTGAAGCATCGTTAGTGAAGATAACCGAGAATAAAATTATA
>QNGE01006307.1:20822-33095 GCA_008508345.1 Paragonimus westermani
AATATGCAACTGTGAGTTTTGGAACTATTTTACACACCATACTGCAGGCAGACCAACGAAATCTCCTGGCTGCTACACAGCTCCTCCCCAGAAGGTTACTGTGACAACAACCCTTCGGTCCTGGTGAGGGTAACTGGGGCCAGCCACCCTTGGCCTGAACTGGTTCACGGCGTGCCGGCTGATATTCAATCAGCTTGCGATTTGTACGACAATCTTCAGACGCCGCAGGTGGAGGAGCACTAATGCCCACAGTTCCTAGCCATCTCCCGCTCGAGTATCCTCCCTTAAAGTTGCGGCAACAACCGTAAAAAATGTTTGAGACAAGGCATCCACGGAACGCTCAAGCCCGACATCCAATACGAGATCGAGGATGCTCGCGATCGAAGATGCCACACACGTCATGCCAGCGTTGGATGGGACATGCGGCAGAAAATTAAACGAGACTGGCTGAGTATCAGTACAGAACTAAGTGACGTACTCATCCAAACTATGCAGCAAATGCGAACATTTGCGAGAGAGAGGGAAAAATGGGCAAACGGAAGTGTATTTTGTTATGAAAATGATATTTTTTTATTTTTTGAAAAAAGTTTCCGATTATTTTCTTATCAGCGAAAAGAAAGAAAACAATTCGGCAAACACTTGTCTTCTATGAGGCGTTCCAGCCAGTGCACTCTACGACCTGAACGCGCTACGGCGGGTGCTGGCGTCATCGGCGAAGTCGTCACGTTTGCTGAGGACGACGCGCTTGGGCAAGGCTGTTCCGAGAGAGCTGCCGGCGTGGACGGGGGCTGCGAAGGAGCACTGAAGGCTTTCTCTGTCCTTTCGAAGTAGGCAGGTTTCAGATGATCGATGCTAACCGTGTCCCGAATACCTAGACGCTCAAACACGTGGAAACGATCCTTCCGTTGAAGTAATACGAAAGGACCTGCGTAAGGTCGCTCGAGCGAGCGTCGAAAACCATCCACGCAAACAACCACATGTGTGCAGTCGTGGAGGTCTTTGGGAACGAACACCTTGCGACTTTGATCTCATGTGTCCGTGACACGGAGGCGGCGCATGTGCGAAGCGACCTGTTCCGCGCAGGATGCATCACATAGAAAGACGTCCGTAGTTAATGAGAAGTGAACGCCAGGAAGACCGTAGCCACCTAGAACCACGTTAAGCTGCGAACCCTGACACGCAGTCGGCCCAGAGTAGGATGAGAACGCGTGATGGCAGTAGCGCGTAGCTTTATCTAACACGAGTGAATGGCATCATAATAATGAGGGGACAGATGACACAAGCATTCACCCAATCGATTGTGAGGGTAACAGGAATGGTTCGTTCGGGGCCGGGGTGAGTAAGAGAGAGAGGAACACACACGCGTGCACAGGTAGACAGGCGACGTGCGGACAACGGTAGGCGCGGATGGCACATTCCTTCCCCCTTTAGTTTGGCTTATTTTCACCGGCTTGGAAATGTTGCGCTGATTTGCTCGTTCTGCATGATCGGCGACAGCTTTCTTCGTGCGGTGCTTCTGGTAACGGGTTCTCTTCCCTAGGAGAGTCGTGGTTCGTTTCACAGTTCGCGGCTGATTGTTCTGGCGTGTTGGATAGGGAGCGAGGACGCACGTGGTCTTTGTGTCTTGTGACGATCCGGCCGACTGGTGGGGCGACCTCAGTGGATTGACTGTTTTCCGCTCGGACTTGTCTAGGTCTCCATTCTTCATCATGAAGTGGTTTTACATAGACTGGGTCAGTCGTGGAGGTCTTTGGGAACAAACACCTTGCGGCCTTGTTCTCGTGAGTCCGTTACCCGGAGGCGGCGCATGTGCGAAGCGAGCTGTTTGGCGTAAGATGCATCATATCGAAGGACGTCAGTGGTCAATGAGAAGTAATTGCCAGGAGGACGCAGTGGTTGGCCGTAAAGGAGGTCGGCGCTGGAAACGTGAAGGTCGGCCTCATGGGCGGCGCGTATTTCGAGTAAAACTATTGGCAGGGATTCTGTCTGACGGATTGCATCGACCGCGGCGAGGGCTGCTTTTAGTTGTCGGTGGAAGCGTTCGACTATACCGTTTGCAGCCAGGCGGTATGCCGTAGTCTGCGTGCGATGACATCCAAGCGCGCTCAGTATTTCCCCAAAGGAACTGCTCTTAAATTGAGGGCCAATGTCGGTAGTAATCGTGGCCGGGCGACCATGAGATGCTACCCAACGCTAAACGAATGCGCGTGCTGCAGTCTCAGAACGGACGTCGGGTATGGGGACGGTGTCTGGCCACCGCTTGAAACGATCTACCGTCGTCAAGATATATGTCATTTCGTTGGGAGGCTGAATGGGACCTACAATGTCGATGTGGAGATGTGCAAGTCGGGACGTAATCGAAGGGAATCGGCCAATCGGGGCCGACAAATGGCGGTGAACCTTGGCTTGTTGACAAGCTAGGCAAGATCGTGCCCACGTGCGAAGATTCTTTTGCACACCAGGCCAGACGTACCTAGCGGAAATGAGCTTGGCCGTGGCCCGGATGCCAGGATGGGCGATGTTGTGTAGCGTGTCGAACACGCGTCGTCGGAAAAAGAATAAGAACTACTGGGCGTGGATTTCCAGTAGAGGTATCGCAAATGCTAGTGTCTGCAGACGCTGACCAGGGTTGATCAGTCAGCCGCAGAGCTGATTGTTGGCAGGAGGCGCAGAAACCATTATCCAGACTTTGTGCGTTGGCCATGACGTTCAAGTCGATTAAGCCGTGACCAACTAGTGCCGACACTCGAGATAAAGCGTCAGCCACAATGTGTTAGCTGCCAGAAACGTGGCGTACATCAAACGTAAACTGAGATAAGAAGTCCAAACGTCGAACTTCGCGGAGTAAATGTCTTTCAGACCTACTGCGAAAGGCAAAACCAACGGTTTGTGGTCGGTGAAAATCACAAACTGGTTTCCCTCGAGTGCATGTCGGAAGTGACGAACGGCCAAATAAATTGCTAACAATTCGCGACCGAACGTGCTATACCTAGTTTCAGCCGGAAACAAACGTCTGGAAAAGGAAGCGAGCGGTTTCCAGAGTCCATCGACGAACTGTTGAAGTACGGCGCCGACTGCGGTGTCTGACGCGTCAATAGCTGCACTTATTTCCTCGGCTGAGTTGAAGTAGCACAACATAACGGCAGTGGCCAGTGCATCCTCAATTCTATCGAACGATTCGATGGCTGTCGCTGATAACTCTACGACTCAGTCGAAGCGGCCGCGGAGTGAATCGGTTAAAGGCTGCATAAGCTGAGCGCAATGTGGAATAAACCGCCTATAGTAGTTGACCATCCTATTCAATCAACGAATAGCAGCGAGGGTGGTAGGACGGGGAAAATCGCGGATTACTCCTATCTTATCGGTTAACGGTGGAATACCACGCTGATGAACGTGGTGCTCTAGGACCTCTACTGCTGGCTGACCAAAAACACACTTTTCTGCCTTAATCGTTATGCCAAAAGTCGCTAATCTGTCAAAGAGCTGCCGCAGATGAATCTAGTGTCCTTCCTCAGAAGCTCTTGCAACTAATAGGTCGTCGATGTAAGGGTGGACGAAATCCAGACCCCGTGTGACGTCGCCGATAAAACGATGAAACGCCTGTGCAGCGTTTTGCAAACCAAACGGCATACGTAGAAATTCGAATAAACCTAATGGTGTGTTGGCGGCTGTCTTGGCGGCATCCTCGTCCGCAACCGGGATCTGGTGGTATGCGCGCACCAGATCGATTTTCGAGAAAACACGAGTACCATGGAGGCTAGCCGTGATGTCCTGTATGTGTGGCGTTGTTGAGCCAACGATAATCTCCACAAGGGCGCCAATAGCCCGACGCTTTGGGGACCATATGGAGTGGAGAAACCCAAGGGCTACTGGACGGGCGACTGAATTCGAGCTCGAGCATATGCTCAAACTCAGCGCGGGCTATTTCAAGCCTGTCTGGTGTCAACCTGCGAGCTTTGGCAAACACCGGCGTGTCTGTCTTGACTATGTAGTGCCTCGTGGAACCTCTGACGGCAGGCAGAGATGAAGACTGTCGAAAATCAGTCGGATACATATCGATTAGAAAACTGAAGGAATTTAGTTTCGTAGAGCTATGATATACAAGACTCATTGACAACTTATCGGTCAAAAGTCGAGTAACCGTGAGCATCGTCGTTTGATCGACTAGACGGTGTCGTCTGGAATCTATCAAAAGGTAGAAGTGCTGGAGGAGGTCGACGCCGACGTTGAAGTAGCTGCTTGTGTGAGTGTTTGATGATTGTTGTGTTGATAGTGTTGGTGGCCACGTTCCCTGCTCCATTTATTCCCTTCTCATCGATTCGTCTCCTTGAGTTGGAATTACTTATACCGATTACGAGCTATACTTGCAATCTGACACTACCGTTCAAGTTACGCGCGTAACAAATCATTTCTTCTATGAATGCGGATCTTGATGTATTATTAAATCTTGATACTGTTACTTTTAAAACTTGTTCCCGCGTAGTTTATCTCCCTTACTTTCTTTTGCCGAACCTTTGTTTGTATGTACCCTGTTTTCACTTTCGCTTGACCGCTTCGCTATTACGTGACTGTTGTATTCGGTCATATTTATGTGAACCGTTAATCTCGGAATGTGTCTATTTGGTGGATTCAATATCAGGGTTTGTTGTTGTCTTCCACTATTTGGTTTATCATATTGTTTTTGAACGTTAGCACTTTATTAATAAGAAACTCGCCAATACGACCGTCTTCCTTTTGGATCCGAACTGGTTGCTCGACGGGCTCAGAATTTATAGACGCTCGTTACTTACAGACGCGACTATCGTGGATCCAGCATATCGACAGACGTTGCGAGAAGACTAAGTGTACCTCGAACAACCACTAGACTTCCGGGATCAACAGTGCTTAATAATTCGCGTTGGTGGAGACCAAATCTTTCTGCAAACTGTGTGGAAGCTGTCATACCAGCTACAATGGCCGGGCTAATCGAGGTTGACACGCATGATGTGCAATGACGTTCTCCTGGCTATCAATCGGCCAAATCTTCTCCGAGGACAACCGTGTCAATGAGCTTGCCTGCCGCACCTCTCTGTGTGGAAAATTATCTTGTTCCCTGTATCCAACGCTCGAGCGGTGATCCCCAGGTGACCCATATTGATGACGATATCAAAACTTATTTAAATGTTTCCGATGTTCCTGCTTCAGGTCATTCCTTGTATGTGCCCTTTCCTTCTAAGGATTCTCATCATTTTTGCAGTGACGTGTCTGAGATTGTTGAGCCGTCTGCTGTATCACATTATTGTGGTATGCTTCGTGATAGCTGTAGGGACGGTGGCAGCCCCACCGGAGAAGACGGAGTGTGTATCTAAACTTCCTAACCTTGCCCCAGCTATAACTCGTTCGCTTGAGCAGAATTTGTTGATGGATGACAGCCTTATTGAAGAAGAATTGCGTCTAAAGGAGGAGGAGCTAAGGTTTATGAGAGTACAACTAGAGTTTCGCAAGATGTTGAAGGAAAGATCTGATTCTTGTGAGACCGATGAACTGACAGAGATGGTGGGTGTAAACGTCCTCGTATCTAGCTCTTCATATAGACCTTCTTGCGGGTTCCAAGAGAGCTCCATGGAGCAGTATTTGCGCAACTCAGTTATCAGTGTGGGCCTGCCAAAAATCGAGATAGAACCCTTTGAACGGTCGTCCTTGAAATTTCATTGCTTCATGCGAAACTTGACCTCGACGTGGCTAACAGGTTAGATGACGTTGGACAGAAATTGTCTCACCTTATTTATTATTGTAAGGGTCGAGCTAAGGCAGCTATCGAACATTGCGTATTGCTGCCCAGCGAGGTAGGATTTACGAAGGCGACCGGAATATTGAGGCGGCGATTCGGAAGGCCTCATGAGATCATTCAGGTTATCACCAAGGACGTGTTTAACTGTCTGAGGCTCGTCATGGGAGGCCCTGAGGGTCTTCAACGTTTAGCCACTCAGATGAAGGGTAGTCAGTTGACGCTGCCCCAATTGAACCATCCGTCCGAGTTGAGTTGTCCAACCAACCTTCTGCGTATCGTGGACAGACTTCCTCGCCCATTGCAAGAGAAGTGGGCGGAAGCGGTTGATTCTGTTATAAACGCTGATCGGGAGCCTTCTTTCAACGACTTACTTGAGTTTATAGAGAGGCGAATCTCGATTTCTAGTAACCTATATGGTCAACTTATCGCCCGTTCAGTCCAGGGCCGCATCGGTGAAACTGAAACCGCGCGCTTCCGCGAGGACTCTCAACGGATGCCGTGTGTGTCAACCGTCGTCGGAGCGGTAAATAAGCCACACCAGTGCGCAGTATGTGGTGACGATCATGGTTTGCCGACATGCTGGCGACTTTAAAGCATGTCATTAGAAGGAAGACGCGAAGTTCTAAGAAGGTGTAAACGATGCTTCGTTTGTCTACTGCCAAACCACACAGCCAAGTATTGCAGGGTCCGTGTTCATTGTTCACGGCCTCTATGTAGATGGCGACATCACACCCTGATGCACGCGGATCAGGCACCTTCTGGAACTGAGGTCGGAGTGAATCAGCCA
Source organism: Paragonimus westermani (assembly GCA_008508345.1). Classification (NCBI taxonomy): domain Eukaryota; kingdom Metazoa; phylum Platyhelminthes; class Trematoda; order Plagiorchiida; family Troglotrematidae; genus Paragonimus; species Paragonimus westermani. Next base: position 27,380 of record QNGE01006307.1, read on the forward strand.
CCTCTTGGCATGAGAGATGTGTTCGTCTAGGTTTCGTGCCTGTCAAATAAATTGGGGCGGTCGTGACGGTCGAAACATATGCCCTTCTAAATAACGGGTCCGATACCACACTCATAGATGAGTCCTTAGCCGGGCGACTAGGGTTGCCAGCATGCAAACGAACGCTCAGCATCCGTACATTGAATAGGACCGCTAATATCAATTACCAAGAACTGAGTTTGGAAGTTGAATCTTTAGATGATAGAAGTAGGGTCAAGGTCGATAAGGCCTTTACTGTCAAGGGTCTTCCGGTTGTACGGGTTGAAACCATATCGGAGGATGACGATCACCGGTGGCCCCACTTGGCTGGTCTGCTTATCACCTCGTTGAGGGAAGGTAAAGTCGGGATATTAATAGGTTGCGACGTGCCTGAAGCACATTTGGTAATAGATCAGCGGGCAGGGAGCAGGCGTCAGCCATATGCTGTAAAACCATCTTGGGCTGGACCTTGCGAGGTCCCATGTCGCTCTCAGCAAACAGCAAGGCTGAAGTTCATTGCTTGGAGAGTGCCGAGCTAGCACGATTGGTTCAGTGTATGTTCAACCTAGAGTTTGTCGAGGACGGACTTTCCGAAGATGTGGTTCATTCATGTGATGATCAGCGAGCTGAGGGTATTGTTGAGTCCACAGTTACGTTGAATGACGGTCGGTATGACATTGGCTTGCCGTTGCGGTTTGACAGTGTAAACCTCCCCGATAACCGGTGGTTGGCTCAGAAGCGTCTGAATTTATTGGCAAGGAGACTTTCCCACGATACTGAATTGGCACGCAAATATAGCGAGATTATTAAGGCACACGTGGCCAGAGGTTACATATCCAGAGTTGACACCGGCGAGGGTAAGACCGTTCGCCGGTGGTACTTGCCTCATCACCCGGTTTCGAATTCGAATAAACCCGGGAAGGTGCGAATATTATTCCATTGCGCAGCGAAATACAAGGACACCTCTTTGAACAAGGTGCTGCTGCAGGGGCCAGTCCTAACGAACAACCTAGTGGGTGTGTTATTACGGTTTCAAAAGGGTTTGATGGCCTTGTCCTCAGACATAGAGGAAATGTTTTTGCAGGCGAAGGTACCTGAAAGGAACCGGTGGGCACTGGGCTTTCTTTGGTGGCGTAATGAACCAATGTCTGGCTCACCGGACACGTATGAGATTACGGTCCGTCCTTTCGGGGCTACTTCCTCTCCCTTCTGCGCGTCATATGCACTCAGGAAGACTGCAATTGATAATGGGCATTGATTTAGCAAGCTGGCTAGCCAAATTGTGTTTGAGAATTTTTACGTCGACGACCGCTTGGTATCAGTGGGTACGCTTGAAGACGCCAGATGTGTAGCATCTGATTTGCACAAAATGCTTCACTTGGGGGGTTTAGACTAGTAAATTGGAAGTCTAACATAGCAGAGGCGCTCTCGGATATACCACCGAACGAAAGAGCATCTGTGTCATCAGCATTGGACCTAGGTGATCGCATTCACCAAGTGGCCCTTGGAGTCCAGTGGCGCGTATTCGAAGACTGTTTCAAGTTTCGCGTATCGTTGCCGTAGAAGCCATTTACTCGGAGAGGCTTGTTAGCCTGTATTACGTCGGTATACGACCCATTAGGGTTAATTGCTCCGCTTGTTCTCCCTGGTCGGAAGTTGCTCCAGGGCTTGTGTGGCGCGAATATCGAGTGGGATACACCCTCAGACGAGAGATGTCTAGGTGAGTGGGAAGGGTGGTCACGGGGCGTAGTGTCGACAGACTCAGTTACAGTACAGCGTTGTATCAGACCCCATGGAAAGACGCCGACACGTTCAGAGTTGCATATGTTTTCCGACGCTTCCGAGACGGGTTATGGAGCTGTCGGCTATCCCCGTGAAGTCTTGGGAGATGGCAGCATTTTTTGTTGCTTCTTGTTGGGGGAGTCCCGTATTGCACGTATAAGGCACTTGCCTATCCCAAGGTTGGAGTTTGCAGCCGCAGTATTGGCGGCTAAACTTATGAGATTTATAGTAAGTGAACTCAGGTTAACCTCTGATAAAATCACACTTTGGACAGACTCCGTCATCGTGTTGGAGTATTCGAGAAACACCTCTTGTCGCTTTGTCACGTTTGTAGCCGACCGTGTCCAACTAATTCGTGATTTTACCCAGGACTGTCGATGGCGACACATTCTGTCCGAGCTAAACCCGGCAGACATAGCTTCGCGAGGAAATTATGATGCTGTTTTCTAAGAAATTTACACGTGGCTAAGTGGTCCAGCCTTTCTGTGGGTACTTGAGTGTTCGTGGCCACCGGAAAAGACGCTCAAGCCGTTTAAAGCTGAGGGACTCGAATTAAAGAAGGTGCTGGTAGTAGCCTGTGTTAGCAGCGTGCAATGGTATGTGGAACTTGTTTCGCGTTTCTCTTGCTGGTACATCCTACTTCGTGCGGTATCGTGGTTAATACGTTCCAAGAATTATTTCATTTGTATGAAGACCGGTCGACAGTGTTCTATTATGCTGGGTCCTCTGCGTAAGTTATAATTGGACCTAGCTTGTGAATCCATCATCCGACCGGAGCAACAAAGCGCCTTTGCTAAGGGCTGTACAGAAAACTCCAGAGGCCGACCGGGTACGCCAGCCCGACTAAAGCCGGTCGCTGTAAATGATGATTTGTGTCTCGGCGGAAGGGTTTCGACCGGGCTGCCTAGCGGTACTAGAATAATGGTACTGCCGCCCCGCGGAACTGTTACGGATATGATTATTAGACACCATCACGAGATCGAAGGTCACATGGGGGTTAGTCACGTCTTATCATCTATCCGAAGAAAGTTTTGGATTGTTAAGTGCATGACTAGTGTGCGCCGCGTTCTGTTGAATTATATGAAGTGTAAAGTGTTGGCAGCGAAACCGTGCCAACAAGCGTTGGCCCCGCTACCCGTTGATCGCACAACACCCGGTGGTGCTACGTTCACAGCCTGTGGCGTGGATTATTTTGGACCTCTTGAGGTTTGAATTGGGAGGAGCGTTTGTAAGAGATATGGCTGTCTCTTCACGTGTTTAAAGACAAGAGCCATACATTTTGAAGTAGCACAATCGATGTCAACGGACTCCTTTTTAATGGCCCTAATGAGGTTCGTTGGACGTCGAGGTGTGCCGGAAGTCATGTATAGTGATAACGGATCCAACTTTGTGGGCGTGGAATCAGAGCTGAAGGGGGAATTACTTGGCCTATATCAAGACAAAATTCATCGGAATTTGGTGGTCCGCGGTATCGACTGGCACTTTAATCCTCCCGCTGCTAGGCATTGGAGTGGAACATGGGAACGCATGATTCGCGCAGTTCGGCGGGTCATGCAGGCCGTCGCAAGGGAACAAGTAATGTCGGACGAGGGTCCCTAAACTTATTTAATTGAGGTCAAGAGAATTCTCAATAAAAGACATTTAGTTCCAGTGTACGATGATCCAGACAATCCCTCGATTCTAAGACTGAACGATCTGTTGCTCCTAAAACCAAACCCAGACGTGCCATGCGCACAAATCACATTGCTAGAAAGGTGCACGAAAGGGTGGAAGCAGGCTCAACACCTGACTAGCGTGTTTTGGAAACGCTGGGTCAGAGAGTTTTTATCCTCCATCCAAGCCTATCATAAGTGGACGAACGTTGGACGGGATGTGAAGGTTGGTGATCTTGTACTACTCATTGGAGGCCCTCGGCCCGTAGGCGGGTGGTCCAAAGCCGTGGTAAGCGGAGTAGTGAAGGGTGCCGACAATAACGTCCGCGAGGTGTATTTGAGAACAGAGAGCGGCACGATCAGGAGAGACATAGGATCCATATGTCTCCTCGAAGGAGCTGAGGGTAGTGACGTCTACAGCGAGAAAAACCCGGGTGAAAGGGGAACAGTTCACGAAACATTCTCAACACGCAGCTATATGAATGTTCGAAAACCATGGTGGTTTTGGGGCGGGCGATGAAATAGCTGCTTGTGTGAGTGTTTGATGATTGTTGTGTTGATAGTGNTTTTTAACACTTGCAGCTGCTTGCGAGGTGTTTACGGAAAAGCTTGTACAAGTTTCCCGTTGAAATCTGCGCGAATCTTCAACATACACTTCAGACCTTTGATACTTCAACTTGAACATCCTTCTAAAGGTGCTCTCACCGTTCACTGCCATGCTGATTTAACGTACGGAAGTTATTGACTTATAATGAACCATTTAAACACTCTGTTACGTCCGATGTTACGATATATGTTATTTGATATATCTGACTTGGAAACATCACCTATACCATTTTACTAACACTTCAGATCACACTCATTTTACCGGAGTTTTCCAGTTTTTCGTGTACGAAAGGGAACGCACTCAAGCTTGACGAGAAGGCTGAAATTTTGTAATCTGACAGTTAGAAGGAATTGGCAACGAATGATTAATAAACATGAACTGTGTGATTTGTAGATCAATTTTTGTGGACTTTTGCGTTCGATATTCCCTGAAACGTGTGCCGACAGTGGATGCGTTTGAGTGTTCATGATCATCCCCACGTGTAACTGGAAACCACTGAAATTTGGAGGCGTCGTGGGTAAGTGGACAAGGCTGGAGCTGATGACTTCTAAACATAATGCGGGCGAGAGTCGACGTGATCCGCCCAGAGCATACACTGCTCACTGTAATCGGGCATAATCTGCTTTGGCACTAAGGTAACAAATAAGTCGGCAAGTTTGTGCAGTTACATGACCACCGAGGAAGTGGAATTTCATGTGTTTTCAGACAAACAAAGAGGTTTAACGAGAAGTGGAGCATTGTGACGTATGAAGCACTTCGGAGAGACCAGTTCGACGGTCAGCCTACGTGTACCCTACAGTCACAGCGGCACGACCTATGGTTCGACACACTGACGTCTATGCTCGACGGTCACAACGCCACGACATGGAAATGATACCGGATTTTCGTAATACGTTTATTACAAGTACGTGTTATCATTATCAGTTCCGCTTCAGTAGAAGTCCTCCTCTTGCTGTGTATGCTGGTCTAAAGTTAAACGGTATGTAACATGTCAAGTGGGGTATCACTTACCGTTGCCAGTGACGTCCGTGTATTCATTTGCCATTACTTTCGCTCGGACTCGTTTGCGTGGGGGAACAACGCGAAACTCATCTTCAGAAGTATCATCAGTGATTAGTGGTCTCTGTTTGCGTTTCAACGTCGGAGGTGATCTAGCGTTTGAGGTTGATGCAAGTGAACCAGCATAGTTAATGATATCTTAACTTATCTGGTGAGAGGTTTGTAACTGCCCGTGCAGAAGTGGGAGTGTGATATGTTAGGAATATTCATGCACTCCACGTGGGAAAATAGCTGGTTCTTATCGCACTGATAACCGTTCGTATTAAAGATGGACTGGGAAGCGGCTTATGGCAAATGCTGTCATAGTTAACAACAACGGACTGTAAGGATAGAATTTCTTTTTGAAGACGGACAGCATATGAATACACGGTAACCACGCGGATTTATAGAAATTTCACTGATGTTCATTGTGTACTGTGTGCCCTCATCACTAACCCGAAGCTATCAATTGATGTTACACAAATTACGATTACCTTGAACTCGTCCAACCGTTTGGAATGCAGCAGGGAAGCACTTCGCCTGAGATCCTTCAACAGCAACCGACTGGCGAACGTTGCCAGCCAAGAGAGTATATTCTTAACTTACACGTCTACATGTC
>QNGE01006308.1:0-11910 GCA_008508345.1 Paragonimus westermani
AACAATCGCGCTTGAAACTCGTTCAGACGGAACAGTTTTCTAGCAGCATCAAATTAACGTGTGACTCAGACCAGAAGGCCAGCACGATGAGTGTGGTCGCGGCGAGACAGAAGAAAATCGTAGTAGGCCATAAGTTATTCTGAGGTTCAGGGCTAGTTATTCGAAAGTGAGAAGTTTCGAACCTGTCACGAAATGCTGGAGACGAAGCGGATGTGTAAAACGTGGTCACCTGCATAACAACCAGGTGACTGGACAAGAAGACCGGAAAATGGGAGAGTGGATAGCTATTGTATGCTGTCCGACACAAACCTCGGTCTATCAAAACAGCATGAAATCCGTATTCGGTAATTAGCCGATTGTGGTAAGCCAAATCGGTACACTGCCAGTGAGAAATGAGTTACCACCAGTATCTGTTTTATAGGCCAGCGCACACAAAAAGGCCACGGATATTATTTCAAAAAGTCCGAATATTGATATCCAAATATTCGTTTAGATTAGTATGCAGTAGACGACGTCACATATGCAGACACAATCACAATTTGTGAAAACCAGACATTTTAGATTTGGGCTAAGTTGGTTTACTCACTGGCCGACAACAGAAGGGACCGAAGTTGTTGCGGTGCAAGGACGGATTTCACGTGTTTACTGATTTGCAAACCAGCTGGCCACTGTTTCCACTAGCTCGTGAAGAGGATGATTGCCAGTAAGTAGTGTTTATTAGCACACTGTGTGCCTTTCAGGCGGTTGCTAGTGAAATATCACTTCAAGTTATTTACAACTAAGAGTGGACCACGGCATACGACTATGGCAATAATCATAAAATGAAGACAGTAAAAATCACAGACGCAAGGTGGTTGTTAAGTGAAAAGCTGAGAGCATTTTTTGTCCCTATGCAGGAAACTGTATTCAAAGAGATTGGATGAACAAGACAGACCATCCAAGGATTCTATTATTTGAAACCATAAACGATAGAACGGAATGGAGAAGGAGGGTAGGTTCATAGAACTGCTACAGAAACGGGGAGGACTATATGAACAGAATAACTGAGGTAGGATATTGTTTACTCTGAGCGCAACGATGAGAAACGACGCTGGAAATGTAATCGACTGACGGTATGGTATGTTCACCTGTAAAAAAATAGGTGCAGAGAAATCGTTGAGCCTTAAAGAAAGTGAATGTAACTGGGAAAGAATTAATCAGAAACACGGAAATGGTAGCGTGCGTCCCCTGAAAAAGGGACAGTGCGATGAAATACTCTCAACGTCGGAAGTAGTATAAGGTTTAAAACGAAGTCTTGACGATTAATTTTGCGGCCCAGGCCAGGCAGAAGAAAATCACTCAGTTTCGTGAGTAGAACTACATTGCCTGTGGTCTGGCACAATAGCAATAACCCTATCACACATCCACCGAGTGGATGATGACCAAGTGTAGCAGTGTACGCAAGTAAGTTTTGTGGGCACCATTTGTCCTTTTCTAAAAATAACTATCTATGGTGATCACTGCTTTCCGGACAAGACATCAGGAATTTTTCTATATTCGCTGAGGGAAATCAAAAGCCGCTACACCACCCATTTTCGATATTGGTTAGTCAAAATACATTGTGTTACACCACACTACCAGATTTCCCCGGTAAACTTAACCCGCTTGTCGTTGGTCATGGGCTGCTACGCCCTTCCGCATACTGTTCGTTGCGCGGGATTGTGATCGTGGAGACATGCCACCCCTTTTGAAATACAGAAGTAACTCCTAAAAGTTGTATCACAGATGACCATGCGTGGTTTGGCTTCACGTTCACGTTGCAACGCCATCATCCCGCCGTACAAACAGCGAAACAGTCATTCGTTGGGAAAGCTTGTTTGCCCAGTCAAAACATATGTAACCATTTATTACTATCACTCATTGTTTCTGAGGCGATCGAATCAACATCCGATAGGCCAATCAACAGTCCTCGTCGATATGAGGCCATCTGGTCATGTTGCAAACACAGTGTCTGGAATCAACCAAACCTCAGTAACACTAATTCTCTTATGGTTTGTACGTATCGGGCACAATCGATGCCTGAATGAGTAGTGTGTTTATCCGTACTGCATGCACATGCATGCCTCCATATCCTGTGTTGTGGATGTGTTCCCATTGCTGCAAGTGGCCGATGTACTTTAATTCTATCGCCTACTTATTTGTCTTACCAGCCGTTCTGCAAGTAACTCGAAGTTCGGATCCAATTTTCCCGCTGTCATTGTCTACGCCAATTTTTACCCTACTGGTGCTGTGTGCGTCAAAAATCACATTCAAGAACTGTTATTCATTGTCGAATAACACACCCATTCGTTACGTACTGAACTATTTGGGTTACATTGTATCTTTTTTCCTGCTTTGTCATGCGTTTTTTCTGAATTACTGAAAACTAACTGTTTTAACTTGTATTTTGCTTGTCCTTACGACCAACGACACGTATTAGATCTAGTAGTGCTGGGACTCAGCAGACGCTGACTGAGGCAGTGAGAATCTGTGACCAGTACGGGTGCCAAATGTCCGTACAAAACGATACACAGTGCTACCAGTGCAAGACGTGTTATCACTTCAAATTCACTGGTCTCAATGAACACCATTGCAAACAGCTTGTCTCTTCATCTCTCAATTTTATCTGCATGCGTTGCAGGTTTGACGAAGACCAAGGCGCCGCTTTGCAGCTGACTGGTCACGCACGCATCACGACAAGTGTAGTGACGCAGAAAACCTGCGACTACAAATGCGGGGCTCTTGTTAGCTCCGTATCTCCTTCTATTTCTTCCATGTGGAGTAGGATAGGGAAAGACCAACGGACTAGGTCCGAAATGAAGCTGAGACTGCACTCTCTAAATGAGTACAAAGCGGTCGTCCTCCTTGGTGTTGCAGTCACCAAGACGGTAGTTACCCTATCAACCGTACAGAGGAGACGGTAATAAGAATGGAAGTGAAAGCTCTCAGAGAAAGGAGAGTTGTTTTATGGAGCCACTTCCCCCACAACATCTTTTCCAACCAAGCTAGCTAAATCAGTCTTAGCATCTCCATTTTCCCCGGAAATCACGAACCCTTTACTCGCAAGCAAGCTGCGTGCCAAGAAAACCAAAGTCACTTGGACTTTTGATAGCCTTGCCAGCCATGTCCAAGTCCAAGACAGTAGTGGGAAAAGCAGTGGCTTTAAAGTCCACGAACGCTCACTGAAATGTGTGTTTTTCGATCAGTCTCCACAAGAGTGGGTGAGGCGCGAGCGGTGAACTAAGACTAATTCACGAATCCTGACAGCCCGAAAGCTAAGGCTGGCTAACAGGACCATATTTTCTGCTTCTAAGTTACCTACTCAGTCTCCTATGCCTGTTGTAGAAAACGGATTCACTGTTTCTGTAGTCATTCCAACGATCGACATTCCAAGCACAGGCACAAGTGTTGAGGGTGTCAGTATCTCACAAAAGCCGTTTTCTGATTTACCTGTCCTGAAACCCACCAAGTGGGCACGCGGAAAATTATTTCTCCCAAGAATCTGGAATGGAAATAGGCTGCTGGGACCGCCTCTTGCGATTCAAAAGCTACTTCTTCGGCCCGCCCCACTAGGTCATTCTATCAGTGGCCCCGTAGCACCGTACACATCGTTTTCTTTCAAATCCCGCACCCTACAGGCGATGAAGTTACACATTCGTGAGCGAAAGCTTCCAAACACCTTCCCCAAAAGACGGAATTTAACGGGGGCTCAGAAATCGCAAGCTGCGATACCAAGGCTGGCGGTCAAGCGTCCTGCAGGCTCGTTGACCTACACACAAGCGTTGATGTCGCGTCCGTAGGCTTAAAGGAGGATCGTCAAGACAACTCGGAAGATTAGACCGGGTACAACCCCACGACCCTCCGCAAGTCTAGGTCTTCTTTCTCAAGCTATTCCTCGTACTATTCTTTCTCTTTTCTCTAGAGATCCATCAAGGAAGTGGCTTTCAAGTATAGATATACGAGCTGTCAGAGTCTGTACAATGGATTACCGAAAATCAGGCAATTAATTTATGGCACCCAACCCCATATATTTGTTACCATGGAAACCGGGCTTACAAATGACATCAATGTCAGTAAACTGAGTGTCTGAAGTACTAGGATTGTTGAGCTGACTCCGCCTGAATGAGAACGGGGGTTCTGCGATTTCCCTTCACCAGTCTCCCCCGCCATCTAGGACTATCGGTAAATTTCACTCCTGTGATAAATGTGACGCTCTGCTGCTTCGACTAACACTGGGTGGCCAAGACACACTTCTAGTGCGGTTACTTATTGTTCTCTCTCCTCCGGCCTCTCCGACGACGACACTCTTCTCGTGAATCAAGACAACTTCCTAGGTACACAACGCGTCAGTCATCTGCCCATTATGAGTGACTTTATTTGTACTCAAAATAAACTGGGCTTCAGTTTCTCATCAAGACTGTGAAAGCGAATTCTTGACTGATTATCGAGGCTGACACGACCGAAAGCATGAACAGAGCAAATCAACGTCCCAATGTGGCATCGTTCTGACCAGATTCCTTCTCTGTTCGACCCAATCATCATTAATGAGAGCTACCTGGTGAACAGAATGATCATCAGGCTATCACTTGGACAGAGTGACTACAGTCTGATAACCTTTGATCTAATCTGTTAAAAAAACAGTGGAAGTTTGAAACTTAAATCAGGCTGATTATAACGGTCCAAGAAGTTGCCTATGTTGACCCGTTCTTGGAAATGATTTAGTGGACAAGAAATACCGTGCATTTTGAGGCGCAATATAGAGATACGACGTGAAATTTGTGTCGCGCAAACTGGGTACTTTATCTATTCGGCCAACATTCCAACGCAGAACAGGCCGTTTCCTCGATCACCGTTCCCGTTTATTCGCGAACGGTAGTCTTACGGGAAACCGGGTGAACCTAAGCGCGTTCCACATTGTTCGAAGTAGGTGCAGGCGATAAATCACACCCAACTCTTACAAGAAAAGGTCCTACTCAGAGCCCGCGGGAAAAAACTTATTATTTAAGCATATGCGACGATTAAGATAGATTAAACCCTCAGCTGTTTCTTTGTAACCCCTCGACGAGGAGACCTCATCTGACTCCCTAGTTATGGACGATTTATTGAGGGAGTACTACTTGACAGTCAGCAACGTCACACAGCCTATTAAGCCCTCTATCCTACCACTACAGAACTTCCGGCAACCATTCCCTACCACTGAGTTCGCTATGCTGGATGTTGAAGGCTTTTTATTCAAATGGAATGATTCCTGACAACACCCATCCCAGAATCTCCAACAAAGCAGCTTCTCGTCTGGCAGAACCGCTTTATAAGCTGTTTGAAAAGATGATTCGGTAGGAAGTGATTGAGGATGGCGTGCTTCAATAGGCGCTCCATTACCTTTCACGGAATGCGAGTAAGACTGATTGGGTGGTAGAAAATCCAGTGTATGCTCTCAAGTGTCCTGTTCGCATTCTGCTCTGAGGAAACGGGCTGTTTACGCGTTTCAGCAGCATTGCCGTTCTCCGGTGACAGACTTCTGTACCATTTAGATAAACATTCCTTCGTTCTGGATACCAAGCATCTCTCAGTTCTGCCAACGTAACATTCTCAGTAGTTACACACAAATTGGCGATTACACTGTGAGGTGGCAACCATAGGCTGATCTCCTTTGGTTGAAGGCGCTGGTAACTTCTGAGTCCGATCGATTCCGTGGAGATCAGTTGCACTGAACGTTTGCCTGATTGAATTTCTCAATCGCTGTGCCGTTTGATGCATGATATGATCACCCTTAAATAGCAGCTCTGTGTAGACCCTCTTTTAGTCTACAGTGACCACCTCTTCAGGTGATACCTTTTGTCTACTGTGTCTATCCATGAATCTTCTGGGGGTAAACATTTGATTGTAGGACGGGAGTAATCAGGTCTAGTTCTTCCGCAAGGCTGTCGTGCGTACAGATTCGCCTTGTTCATGTGAACAAAGTATTCACTACTACACGTCTATGTTGGACCGGTACAGAGTTGCTGAAGTTTAGGTATTGATCTGATCACGTGAGTTTATTATAAACACTTCTTCTGACCGAGCCGTCTTCCCTACAAATCATGAGGATATCTAGAAACGGCAGGCAGTTGTTGACTTCAAATTCATAAGTAGCCTTCAGATTGGGATGTCAACTGTTTAGACGTTGCACCAGATTATCTATCACGTGTTTGAACAGACCGGAGGTTAATGTGTCGTCGGCGAAACTTCTGTAATATGACAAGATTCCTGTCTCCGCAGTTAGCTGTTGCTCAATTTTCAGCGTGAAATAGTCTGCTAAGTTGGTACCTAATAGACTTACCAGAGCTACTCTGTTTATGTGATGGTAGGACCGTTTGAGAAAACGAAAACTGACATTCTCAGTACAGAGTAGCAAAGATTCCTTCAAATGTCGAAGATTCCTTCAAATGTCGGTAGGAAGCAGTAATGAAATGCCAATTATTTCAACGAGTTCACAGATCTAGTCAATCGTTTCATGAAGCGGAACATTTGTGAACAGTGACTTAACGTCTATAGTGCACATCAGTTTGTTAGCAAGATAGGTTCTATCCAGGTCACTGATCAATTCAAAAGAATCCTTAACGGAGTATTTCTGAAACTTTTGTTTCACTGGGGTTAGAATAGAGACTAGCCAGCGTGCCAATTTACGGTAAGGGGTATTTGCCATTACCAAAATTGGCCTAAGCGGCATACGAGACCTGTGTGTCTTCGGTAGGCCGTAAGGTTGAGGTGTTGATGATCCACACGGCTTATGATCTGCCACTGCAAAAGCAGCCGAAGGTGTCGTCCCACACGGTTCTCTATTTCGGTAACATTGTCCACTCTATTCGTCGAAACTTTGTGTGGTCATCCAATATCGATAACATCTGTACGTACGCATCTTTGTCTAGAATGATGGGCCCAGAACCCTTATCATGCTTAAGTATAACTAAGTTTTTTGACTTGAGATCTCTTAACGATTGCAGGTGTTTCCCAGTGATAGCATACTGGCTGTGAGTTGGAGTCCTGATAAACCCATAAGCAATATCGGTGAACTTAGTCTTCAACCGACCTAGGTCTTCAGCACTAGCTGGTCGAAGATCAGATAACTGACCAATAAGACTCTCGAACTGGGCTTCAACATAGATGCAATCAACCTAGGGTGATGATATTTTATAACCAAGACCTGAAGCTAACGCTTCTAGTTGCAACGAATTCAACTGTACCGAAGTACAGTTCAGCAAGTACTTACTGGGATCCGGCGGAATTGGATCTTCACTGCTTCCTACGTGATTTCTGAAACCGACTGGTATAAGCCCTCATTGTACGCTCGATAATTTTCTTACGGAATATTGTAAAAATGATATGACAGCAAATTTTCACATTTTCGACGACAGATAGAAGGCGACAATGTGTCTGACGCAAATCAGCCGGTCGCGTTTGGACAGTTTCCATATGGGCAGGCACAATACGTCGGAAGTTATTTTTGGTCACTTTCGGTTTAATTCTTAAGAGCCGGAGGAACTGATAAGGTTATCGGCCTTGCTGCGTACACTCATTGAGAAAAGATATTTTCACAAGTTCACGGGCAATCTTGCATCTCAACCTGGCCACAAGACGCAGTAATCTGCAGGTCTCAGCGAGAAATCGTCGCTTGGTTTTCTCGGTTGTTGCCTGTTGGACTCCAACAGGCAAATACCCTCAGCTTTCTGAAATGTTTTATCCATCTGCCACAGATGTCTTTGTCATTGTCACTACGATTCCTCATGGTGTTTTCAGGTCGTGTTTACTTGTGTTTCAGAGCTGTGTTAAAACTGTTGCTTGGTAAGAGCTTTCGCTTGATCGTTTAAAGTTAAACCTTGCAATCGGCTTCATTTAATACCTTGATACTAAATGATGTTACGAAAAACTACGCACACGGTGAACCAGCAGGCAAATTAAAAATCTCTTCGATTCTCACTGGGTAAAAGTCAGAGGCCTAGTGACGTATAACAATGCACCCAAACGTAGTTTGCGCAGAAAGCCCCGTGACATGTTGTGTAATAAAAGAAATGACTGAGTGTCGGAACTAGCATTTGATCTTTCAAAACCAGCCTTCGCGATTGCTCATTAACAAGATAAAAACCGGTTGCTCCGTCGTGATTGGCCAAATATTCCATGAGCTAAGGGACAGATCACTAATGTCTGCAACTGGGGACGGAATTATAAGATCACTATTTTTGTGTGATGACGGAAGGTCCATATAAGCCACATTGTGAAACAATCAAATTCTAGACATGTACTGTCGTGTAATAATCGGATAAATGTTAAAACCTGGGCGCACTAAATGTACACCTTTACACCGAGTTGTTTAAGCGCCGCCAATGTTAAGTACTGATCCACCGTTAGCCGGTCACGTGGATATCACAAGCCTTGCGGACAAGATATGAGCCATGGATCAGTGAATATTACAGTTGCCTTGCAGTCTTGTCTGTACCCCGAGTATGAAATTGACGTTATATTTCACGAGACCCACTTATGAAAACTCCAGTCCTCTGTCGGATTCGAACCGGCACTAGAAACAACACATCCAGACGCAACATGTATTCTACCGGCTGAACTAAGAAAACACAAGGAAGCTCGAAAGACTCATATTTGGACTCTTACCCATTCGACCAACATGAAAATCATTCTTTTGTATTTGTGTTACACAAACTACGTCACAAGGAATTGCACTGACCGAATTGGAAATGGAGAGGATTGTAGAATTCGCACGTATTCAGTTAAACAAGTTGGATTGCCGAAAGAGTCCAGAGGTAAAAGTGATGCTATCAAGCGCTGTAAGGGAAGTACAAAGAATATTTTGCGAGCGAGAACAAAGGGAGGTTCAGTAGTCTTACCAAAGTGAGATGGTCATTGAATGGTAGAATTAGTTTCCAATGAATAGAATAGTCAGAGGAAACAAAATAATATGCGAATCCATTTCACATACTCTCACCAGTCGTGAAAATGCGACCAACAACAAAAAACAGAAGAACGAGGCTTGCAGTCTGCTCACTTTTCTGAAGTTTCCAAAAGAGGTATGCAACAAACTCTAAGCGAAATACCACAGCTTGTGTGCGAGAAAATGAAAAATTTCGTTGAACAGACAGCAAATACAAAATCGCTTGTCAAGACCAGTTTCTGAAACACACCACCGGGTATTTCGTTTGGCTTGATGGTGAGCAGACCAACATGGAGGAACGTAGTACATGGGTGTACTACCGGTATTAAGTTTAAGAAAAAAAAGAGGTTTAGTCGACACATTAGTAACATTTGTACATCAATGACACGTGGAGCATTTTACTCTTTACTGTATATGAACGTGCCAGACTGGGTGGTAGTCAGGAAGCATATTTTTCTGCTCAGACCTTAGCTGTTACTCTGAACTTCTTCAAAATGGCAAGAGTACAATTTTCTCGCTAGAAGTCATAAATCCCTGTGGAATGGTTACTTTTTCCAAGGATTAAGTTAGTGGATCGGTTTGCTTACAGCCCTGACCTGAACCGTAGAGTGTATCTCTGAAGCATGCTATTAAACGTAGTGTACGAAGAGGTCAAGACGCGAGAGTCCACCGATGAAAAGGCAGTGGATATGAAACGAACCTGAAAGCATATGGGTTCCAACGAACACCAGTAACTCGTCAGAAGTGCAATTAGTCGATGTATGAAATGGTGCGAGTTTGACGAATTTACATTGCACTTATCCGTTAGAGAATTAGAACACATTGATGGACTGAAAAAAATCGTGAATATTTTTTCTGCTTTGTGTTTGCTTCATTTTTTTGGAAGGTTTTAGGACAATTCACTGTCTGATGCTTTCGACTGAGACTAGTTGTCTATTGTTGGGCTCTATTACTGTAGGCTTCGTGCTAAATAATATGTTGGCAAAAGATCAGTTGACTGCTGAATTTTTCCACACGGGCTATGTAAGCTGAAGCCATCAACTAAAACCAACTAACTTCTGTTGACTAACAGGAAAATTTTTACTTAACCCAACGACGTCATCTGTCCAAATAAGGCCCGTTCAACCTAATGGGAAAATAATTGAAAGCCTAGATACTTCTACCGGATGTTCCTTAAGTCAGACAGATCTGTTATTTAATGTAGAAGAGAGGTAAGCTTTAACAGTACATTATAATTTTCAGTCAGAAAAATACATTGAGGACATAAAAAATGAGCGGAGTAAGCAGCAAGGCGAAAGAATTCGCGACTGAGAAAAATTCAACCACGTGAGTGACGTCCACTTTTTGACAACACAAATCCTCAGACTTCCAGTACTAGCTAAGACGCTGTCCAGATGATACAATGGAGTCAGTCACTTCAGGTGAGAAGACCTGACCACAGAATCATCCGCCGGACTACAAAACAGATATTGTTGTTATTCTGCTGTCAAACTGAACCGACAAACTTAACATTAATCACGTGTGTACTTGGGGGTTTAAAAACGTCCACGTGGTCCCAACTATTCTACAGTCGCTTGAATAATTGTTACTAGGCTAATCTCACAGTCATGGTGGGCGGAGTACAGTTTCCGATACAGACGAAGATATGCATTAGTAAGGAGTATGAATGAGAGCAACTCTCCAGTCGAACGCTTTTGTCCTAAGTGAGCTGGCCGAAAATTTCATCTGAATGTAAACTCTGCAATCACATGTAGGTGGCGATCATATCGTCGCTGTTCAACTCCCCCAAATCGAAATATGCAATGTTGCTGATTCTCAGGACTCTGAATGCAACAGCAAGTAGACCACAACCTCTCCTTTAGAGTATGTTCCTCTCTGATCAAAGCTATAATGGTCTGTGGGTACACACAATGAGCAACCCCTTCAGCAGCTTTTGGCCACCTCCATAAAGCATTTCCACAGACCATTGAAAGTGCGGGTTTGACTTTCTATTCGTTTTATTGAGTATTTGTCTGTGTTCAGGTTAATCGATTATAATTACGTGCTGTCAGGGATAGTAATAATAATTCTGGACAAATCTGGCATACAACCGGAAAACTTCAAGTGTTATTACTGAGAACCGTTTGAGGGAAAAGTGCCCAGCAAATTTACCGTAAGCACCGGAGGTTTTGATAGAACAGAACGTTGAATAGTGCCAACGTTAGGTACGAAGTTCGAAGAGCACGAAAAGAGTTCTCGGTTACTTCAAAACGAACAAAAAAGCGGCACAGACAGCGTTGACGAATGCGTACGAACACTTAGTTTTCAAACAAATTTTGGAGAGCTGATAAAGTACGGCAACACTGTAGGTAAAATTCTGAGCGTGTGGGTGTAATAAAGCACAAAAGATTTTGAAAATTCAAAGGCCTACATAACAGTACTCACAGGATCTCAATGTCAGTCACCCGATAGAAGGCAACGTTGGCAATCACGTTGGTGGGTTCTCAGACCTTAAACAATGGGAAGGACATCTGTATAGAGTGCAACTTCGGTCAAGAAGATCAGCGGAAAATACTAGACAAGTCAGTTTGTACGTTGTATTCTGATTGTGGTTGATCAGTTATGCTTCCCAAAGCAATTTAATCTGTATACTGTTTCACCAAAAAGGTCTACTGAGTACCTTGTGAAAGAAGGTGGAAAATGGGAAGAGAATTTCTCCTCACAAAACGTACCTTCACCCGTGTTCAGACGGTCCAAAAGCTTGTAGTAATTTTGGTATTGATATGTTCGCCGAGCTTGGCATTTAGGTTGCAAACGTTTCATCACCAGGCGAGGTGACATCATCAGTGCGTAAGTGTTTCAGCGTATATTTTAAATGTGAAGATTGATCGATGCCTGCTCTTATATAGGATAGTCAGTTGACCTACTAGCCTGGATTCTGGTTGGTCGCTTTCCGTCGTATTTGACCTCTGGTCCGACCCACCATTGGTTGA
>QNGE01006308.1:12206-33078 GCA_008508345.1 Paragonimus westermani
CGCACTGATGATGTCACCTCGCCTGGTGATGAAACGTTTGCAACCTAAATGCCAAGCTCGGCGAACATATCAATACCAAAACCATCAACCCGAGCTACAAACAACAGCACCACCGCTGTTCCCAACCATCAGAAACCTACATGGGCGCACAACGCTTGTAGTAAGTTGCCAGTAACAAAGGTTAACACCGATCACACAGTAACCATGATCACTCGCATTATTAGTTAAACACGTTGTCAACTTCAAGTCCGTATATATCCTGATGTGCTGCATGGTTGCAAACTTCGTATACCAGGAATTCTTTATAGAACCTGAAGCTTGAGGTTGCTTTTTGCACACTCGACTAGTTGGATGGATTTCTGTGAAGAATATATGACTGCACATACAAATCAATGTGTGGTTCGCCTCAAACATATGAGAGTCCTACTGCTTTACTTCTTGGTATATCGTCACCGACTTTCTCATAGTGTTGCTCGAACACACGTGTGAAAAGTAAATGAGACAAAAAAGCACTTTTTTGAGTAGTGTTGGCTATGGCCAGAATGTGTGATTTAACGGATCCAGGTTGTACACTCAAACCCATAGACTTCGTCCTTGCTGAGTCTTACTTACATTAGTGCTATGAGGGAAAGCTCTCAGTCATCAGGCGGCCTGTCTACTGCATATCACTTCAGACGACAAAGGTGAAGCAAATGGTATGTGTGAATTACTGTGGCACACAGTAAACCTATCTAATCATTGTGGTGGGAGGCAATGCAAACCAGCAATCTGAGGCGGGCTTTGCCTATCGAAATCCCCACGCCATCTACCAAGACAAATGCACTGCTGGCAGAGCCGACCATCTAGTGAATAAGCCCTCAGCTCGATTCAAGGGGTATCAACTTCAATCCCGTATAAACAAAGTCGGCAAGATCCCGGGTTATATTCTGTGTGCAGTAATAATAGGCTTGCAGTTCTGTACCAAACTATGTCGGCCACCACATGGACCGGATACTGTCAACCTGAATAAAGTGAAGCAAGAACTGCCGAGCGACAAATTCGAAGCCCACTCCACGTAATACAGTTTTTCTTGACAGGAATATTCTAAGCTAGAGCACTGGGATTTTTTATTGAGTTCAAACTGAGGAAGAATATATAGGTTGTGAGACTACTCAATCATTTCGTACATTGTTGTCGATTGAAATGTGTAAACTAAGAGGGCTTTCAAGTCTAGTAGACTAGGGTCCAAAGTGAACTGACTGGGAAGTCACGGATCACATGGTTATGTGACCTTCATCAATCCATACCCAACACCGTTAGTTGTTTCTGTACCCAAAGACCGGGGTGGTCACAATTACTCATAATCGTCTGGATGAATTTTAATAAACGCGGTTTTCATGGTGCAACAAAATATGCAGTGAAGTGTCAGGAGTAATACGGTGATCAGGAACCATCGCTACATATTCTTGTCCGATTGTACCAACCCAACCTCTGTCCAAGAGTCCTGTACAAACGCCATACAAATGCTGTGTGCGTCTCGTGCACGTAAATTTCCGGAATCAGCTGTGGAGAGAGTTGTTGTGAAAGCGTTGATTGAAGTCCCCATTAGGCTCAATCAGAGCATTCGGAAATGGTAAGTAAACCGAGACGCACTTGGAAGGCACGAAAACGCAGATATGAAACCTAAACAATAGTTGTTAAACACTCGTTGGCTACCGATTAATATAGTGACTATGATGTGTCGTTCGATTTTTTCACGTTTTACGAAGACACGCTTAGTGAAGTTCACCAAACCGATCATTTGTGATCGGGACAGCTCAACCCTTCAGTATGAGGACAACCAAAAGTGTCGATGAGGGTAGCCTAGTACAGATTGCGTAAGCATATGATTATCGGTGTTGCAATCGAATTTTTGGCTGTAATATCTTAGATGCAAGAATTGACTTTACTTGTAAGTTCTGTGGCTGAAGAAACAAGAAGAGACGAATCACATCACAACTCAAGTTTTTGATTTTAGTGTGGATGCTAAACGACGTTGCTGAAGACGAAATGTGACGTTTACTAGGACAAACCTGAATGTCAGCGACCCTGTGCAAACAGATTACTTATACGCATCCAGAGGCTCATCACCCAGACGTCTCCGTTTCACTTCTTTCCTACAGTCAGGAATAACCAGCAGGTTCTCCATCTCTCCTTTGGTGAGCTCAATACTCTGGAAAAAAAACTGTCGTCCTGAGGCGTAATTCTTTCTCTATCCAGTGATTATTCTCGTGGCGTCACCACAAACCCCATCATCTGCAGGTTCATTGTCCAAAACTACTAGCGATTGTGCGTATTAGTCCCCGTTACGTTGAAGATTGTAATCAGTCAAGTGGAGCCATTGGTCACTATCAGATAAAAGTGTGTTGGAATTTACTATTTCAGTTACGAATTAGTTTTGCCGTTCATAACGGTAAACTGAGTCCGAATGTCAACACCGAGTGATGTAGCATACAGTCTCGTAACCCAAATTTCGAGTAAAAAGCAGAGGGGTCATAAGAGACAGACTGAGAGAGGACGAGTGTGGGTTCACTAAGTCATTGAAAACGACAACAAGCTGCTTGATCAGCAAGTTGTGCACTCAAGAGAAGACTGAGCGACACGTTTCCTCTTCAGTGCAACTGCTGATCGTGTACAAACAAAACGTTATCGCACAACCCAATCAAAGTTGAAAACTTAACAGAGGATGCTGACGTTACATCACTCCATACGACTTATCGGTTTACGGTAAAACTTGGTTAGGACATCCTGGTATCACTTCTCCGTGGCTCAACGTCAGTTTGGTACATCTGAAAGGGTCTCGCTGGCAATGCTCTCTAACAGAATGATTCGAGTAAAGTCGGTCGCAGTGGGGAAAAAATCTCGCTCTTGAGTTCCAACAAAGTACGGGACGCTACCATACCACACGTTTAAATCGGATGCGCCTAGGTCACGACAGCCGGAACATACAAAGTTGATGGAATGAAATGTGCCCCAGAAAGAGCACACGATCTTCATGGTGGCGAACATAACCGTGTCTTAGTGGTATACCCCACGTATTCGTTGCTCAAACTCCATTGATATGCGTCAGCATAAACACTCATACACTTTGAGAACGTAAACGATAATTCCATTGCCATTCTGTTTCAATGCGTCAGCGCCGTACGCTTGACTTGGACCGTTTCCGAGTTGAGCAGCGATACAAAAGACCTTGATTTGTCTTGAATTGACGTCAAGTAATGGAAAATTGACACACGGACATACACAGAGATTCAAGACATACTAAAGTGGAGAAAACGGAATTCTTCCAGCAGAATATTGGGTTGTTTGGAGTGATGAGAAGCTAGGCTGTTTTCTTGGCATAGATTTACACTGGAAACAAGGCTGATGGTAATGACTCTCTCTAGGCATATCACCACTTCGATAAAAAGCAGCACTAACGAATTTTGAATACGGCGGCGGCTACGTAGGGTCAGATATGAGCTAGCTGCTAACCCACAGTATAAAGACGTTGACCGTGATACATCGCAAGCTCAAACAATTAATAAAGAGGAATGCTCAACCACTCTCGCTTGTGAGCAATGATCAGGTTGCCCGATCGTCTCGAGAGGAGACACAGTTACTGCCTGTTAACTCCNATGTGAGTGACGGTCAACTTGAAAATAAAACAAATCCCCGACTACTCATCAGTAAAGAGGAATGCGTCAGTTTGATGTGTTCAAGGTAGAGTTATCTAGAGGGGTACAACGATCAGCACGATGCATTGACACTTTCAAAGTACTGCACGACAGAGGTCTCCAACTGCGAGATTCACAACTGATTTAGTAATATGCAACCTGTAACCGAATGACCATTATGACAACATTAACGCCATTGAAAACACAATACGGTTTCGTATGTCACCGCCGCATCTGCAGTGTCACATGTTGATAAGATAAGTAGGTTTGTTGATAAACCTATGCGTTTGCACAAAAATCCTCAGCGACACGTCGGGTTGTAACCCGTTTATTAGCCATGCACTAGGGCAGATAATCCTTTCTTCATAAGGATCAATCACCTATAGGTTCTCTGGTTACACGAAATACGATGTACCGACTTGTTGGTTGCCGTCAACAAGACACGTAGCTAACTAGGCAGGCAGAGCCACCCAAGTCTGAAATGAAAATAAACCAATGGTTTGTACAAGTATCGCCCATGAGAAAAAGAATCAAAAATTACTTCCCACGCCGCCTCGTCAATGTGGACAGAGTTGACTCACGGTTTCGTGCCTTCACGAGAACTGGTAGTATTTATTTCCCTTCACAACAATTGTGGGCTCTTTGGAAACAGAAGTGCATACAAAATCGGCTTGCCAGGTGAGCAGATGTGATCAAACTACGTTTGTGTTGCTGAAAGAAAACCAGTAAAACAATATAACTAGATTATGTTGATTGACCAAAACAGTTTATTAGGCCACACGTTGCAGTTGGTTTCCGTTTCGGTATCAACCTCGCAGCGCAGCGCACAGTTCTCAGGACTTGGCGAGTACCAGTTTTCAGCTATATTGGTCAAATAGCGGTTCGTGAATCTTAGATGATCTTGGACTCAATCATTCGAACCGCTGCCATATTGGCCGGTATAAAAATACCTGAACAAAGCAACTCGTATCAATCGTCGGCCAATACTGCTGAACGAACACGAAAAACTAGCATCTACTGAGGTTCATCTTCTGAAGCTGTTATCCACGTCTTAATAGTCCGAGCGTATTATCTGTTGTTGGGCAGCAGTTGTAAGCAATCATCTTCAGTGCAAGCTTACTTCGAAGTCAGTTATGGCGTTCAATCAAGGCATCTTAAGATTAATACGGTTGAACGACAAGAATTTGAACAGCAAATTATGTGCAGTGTATTTCAGTACTCTCAACTTAAACGTTCTCATAGCACCTACCGCTATTCTATTCAGAATTTTAAGCAGTGGAACAAAACTCCGAGGTCGAACGCAAAACTGTCAGTGGCGGTGAGCCACTGTAAGGTTCTCGATGGAGTTTGTATCGTACTAAACGGAGCCGCAACGCATTGGCCAATGAAGGAGCGAAGTGCCAGTGCAGAGCAATACTGCAACCAACACAGAAAAAAGAATGACGGTTTCAGTTTAGTTTACACTAAGCGTGTTTGGATAAATCAGTGGAAACAATTCACAGCCAGTCACCTACTTCTGACAGCCGTTAGACATGAACCCTGAACACTAACATTTTCAGTCAAATTGAAAAATTCCAACTACCTTCCCCGCAATGGCAGCTTTGACAGTCCGAACGCGACTGGGAATTTCACCTCCCGAAAGAACATGGACACGTAACCCGCAAATGGACGCAAGCATACGGGTCGAAACTTTGGTACGGAGGGCGGCAGGAACTAGACACGGGCTTCATCTGATCTACTATTTATGCACCACATGAAGTTAAACAACCGCAGATTCCATCAACCGCAAAAATCCCGACAGATATGGTGTCACATAAATGAATGATTTGGAACTGTATACCTCTCACTAGTGTATGTGCTACAAAAGCCTAACACTTGCAAGTTACACAGAAGTTCAATAAGATTCACACAGAAAATGTTCGTGATATACAAAGTAAACATGGTATCGCTGTCAGAAACAGCGTAATGCACAGTGGAGGGACGGTTAGTGAATGTCCGGTCATAATCGGGGAGTAAATGCACTCTGAGGGCAACAACATTAAGCCTCGGTGGCTCGGAAATGATCATCGTCCACGGTGGAATACACGTGACCTTCAGCACTGAGGAAATCCAAATCGTCTCTAAAGCAAGAAAAGATGGGAGCAACAAGTATGATTCGAACGGATGAAGAGCTATGTCTGAAAATGAAATATAGTTAGGCATTTCGGTTAGACAGGTTCAATGAACTCAATACACTGGGGTTTTACTGCTAAGCGAACTCAGCAATCATACACATCCACGGCCGAACACACATTCTGTCTGTATGTTCGGGCGTGGATGGGTATTCAGGCCCTTGCATTTCTGGAGTTAGTTTACTGCATTAATATGCCCCCGCGTGGCAAAGGGTGGAACAAGCACTCGTGGTAGCCTCAACACCGCCTTAAACAACGTACGGCATCTATCGCAACTACTGCAGACTGTGTCAGAGTGGTGGTTCAACACTGAGAAGATAGTAGTCGACGTCCAGTACCAACGGTGGCTTACTGGCTACGACGCGGACTAGCATTTACGCAGTAATCGGGATACATCGTGCCAGTACATCCTAAGGAATTTTCCTCGTTGCGGTTTGAGGAACCGTGGTTAAATGTTACATGCAATGCATATGCTCACAACTGATTCAATGACACTATATTAGACTTGACATAATCATCATACCCGCACAATGAACCATAAAAGTGAGTTGTATAGTCAGTCATCAACAGAACAGGGTGTTCTGGAGCCCGATTTTAAAGGAGCTGCTCAATGAGTTTATTTCAAATCTGAACTCGCTCAGTTGGTCTACTAAAACTAACACACGAACGGATAAAAAACCTGCTGTTTAGAACAACTTACAGTTAGCGTAAAGATAGCAAAAGAAATGAACAAAACGGATACTGATTACGAAGTTGAGAGTGGCATAAGGCACCTAGAGGAAAAAGGCCGATAAAGATAATAGAATGAAAGCGATAATCGATGGTATGGCTCAACTCTAAAAATGAATGTACATCGGCTGAGGAAGAGTGTAGCCCACAAAAGGTCCGCCACAATATTAGAGTGCAATACCCACTGCCGCATTTCGCTCAGAACAACTGATACAGAAATGGTGTGGTGCTTGTTACATACGAACGTAGTCTACAGGAAACAACTGCTCTGTATAGACTATAGCATTCCGAAAATTCTGCAGATATAATAAACAATACTTCAGCAAGAAGAATGAGTAAGGAACCCACATAGCTGGCCTGCATGTGCAGAAAACACAGTCAAGTAAAGAACCTTCAGTTTAATGAATGAACAACTGTCTCGCTGTGGTGATCTATTCTTTGAGTAATGTGAAAGATTTCATGTGGCGGTCGAATGGAAAGATTGTTCAATCCAATTGTAAGAATTTTCAGCTTGCAGCTTGGTTTCAGAACACAGATGGTAGAACCAACACTGCGTAAATATACGCGGTCCCTATAGTTGGCTCAAATCCACATATAGACATACACACACGTGAACACCATCACCAACATCATAGACAGTACCGCATCAGTGACTGACCCTGACGATTGGCAGTCACATAACTGCGGGAAAAGAAAAAACAATCCTGCCTTAAAGACAAAGGGCATGGGTGAATGGGGTTTAATATTTTCCCACCTACTTTCGATTATTCAACGTCCTCGTGTCTCTACCTTGAAAGCAAACAGCTGGGTTGCAAGTGCGAACAAGGCAATATCCTATACATACTAACGATAGTCTCTTTAAAGATAACTTAGCCGAACAATGACACCACTCGTGCCACTGGACCTGACTAGATCCGATTAGACCAAACCTCCAGCCATCACCTCTAGGCCAAAAAGGCTCCTGCTCAGGGAAAGAGTCAAGCTTACTATGATAATAGGCGGGTGGTCGTTTTCTTCTCTGTCTCAGGAAATTAGTTTTGTCTTGAATGTTATAATGATGATCTGTGGCATCGCTAGAACGCTTGTCGCGGTTACTACCCTTAGCACATGGCACAACCAGCTCAAACTATGCATTTTAAGAAGACTGCACGAACGAACTGGCACCGAACGCAACTAAACATCTGATTTCTAGTCAAATCGCTGCCAACTTGTTAGTGCCCGCAAATTTCTGCAACTGAAGACAGACATCGAGGGTCGTTTAGTAAAGTACTGCAAGGCAACGCCGTTCCCATAGTTACCTCACTAAAACCAGTCAGTAGGATTTCCGGATATGCTCTTGTCGCAGGAGATTAGGATTTGTAAACATCGCCCTAAACTTGAAAACGCGAGTCTCCATTCCATCACTTTTAAGATCGACGCTGCTGACATAAATTCTCAGGTATATGAAGCAGTCAAAACCTTCACAACTTCATTATCCAACATTAAACTTATGTAACTGCTGCAGTCTTTTAGAAACATTTTACAGTTTGAGGTTGTAAAGCACACCTTAAGCACATGGTCGGCAAAACGGGAGATACCCTCGAGTGTTACTTGTGCTGCGTGGGAAGTGTCAAACACCAACGTCTTATCTACGGCACACTCACGATCGGTCGGCATTCTACCACACAGGTCAGTGCCGAATTCTGTAAATACCGAAAACAGCCTTCCATTATTGCAGGCATGACAGAATTGCACAAAATGGCCAGGAAAGACAGCCTTGCTGTATACCACTCTTGGTGTTGAATACGCTGCACACTTCACCATTGACTCCAACCTAAGCTCAGATGTGAGAACAGAGTGCCTAATTAGTTATTTTATAAACCCTGCACCCAAACGACTCAACGTGTATCTCGATCATACGGCCGAACTCATCGTGTACTAAGGAAGAACACCAACTGTTGGCCAGTGGTACGAATGAAGCCGCTGCAGGGTTTAGCGAAGAGTGAGCAACAGATACCCGTTCAAAACGAAACCTCACCTACTCTCCCGCGATGCGTGCATACTGTGCTATATGGAGTTTAGGAAACATAACAGGCACTGAAATCCTGGTCACCACCAAGGTCAGTGTAATTCGCCAATAATTTCCACAGAAGTTCCTGACTCCCTTTTGAATACGGGAACTACAATCGATTGCCCCAGTTCACAGGACAACTCCCCGTCAAGCAAATTAGTTGGAACGGCTGTGTCAAAGCCTCGACCAATAACCTGCCGCCTTTGTTGAAAAGGTTCTAGCGGTCTTGACGCTCAGGAGCCCAGGTATAATCGCGTATCCCAATTCGCGAAGGCTGTTCTAAATCTGAAGACCAAGATATGTGATAGTAACACGACAGAAGCGGGGAGCTAACTGAGCTGTCACCCGAAGTGTTCCGCACAATGATGTAGCCTCCTTGATTTATCGTGGGCTAAGGTGCCATTTGCCGCACTGACAGCCACACCAGTAGATGGACGCCGCGGGCCAGTGGTGTGGATTAAGTTAGAAAGTTTGCTGAGAAGCCCTGAGGCATAACCCAACTCCGCTTCACTAACACTCAAATAGATCAATTTTTCGATCGGTAATCAGGTAACATAAGATTCATACGGACAGTTGTCCTCGGTTTGTTAAATGAACTGCAACATGAATTGTTTCAGCTGGTATCCAGAAGCTCAAAAACTTTTCAGATATGCAGTGCCTGTGCTGATGACCTGAATTACTTCCTAAATCTAGCCAAGTGTCTGATGGGATCTACAAGGTTTGTGGTGCAAACCTTAGGTTCTATGCTAGTTTGGTATGCATGCGATAATCCATGCATGGCCAGTTTTTCGACAACCAGCCGTAACGGTCAACGGAGCGAAGCGACAGCATTCCAACGCACGACCTGATTCCAAACGCGAGGTTCAAATGGACCGACAGTTTGTGACGAATATACTTTATAAATAACATATTGGTAGTTTAGTCGAGATCAAACCTGGTTAGGAGGACACCAAGAGGAACGACGGCGCGTAAGATAACGTCATCAACATCATTATCATAGAAGCCATATACCTCACCAGAAGGTACTATGGCTTCGGCTGCCGCTAACTCCAACAGTGAAGCCGAATTTCCTAGAAAAAACGTTACCATTAAGGTTGGAAAATAATAAAAGAAGAGGAAGTAGCCACGTTTCCGAACCACCGAAAAACAAAACACCCAAAAGCAATGAACATTCCTTCATTTAGTGACAACCGAACGTTTTCCGACGCCACAGACGACGCAGGCTGGTAAAAGCAGTTTGTGCCTTTGATATCCTCGCCGACATCTCATCAACAACATTACTGGATGGCGAAATAATGTTACCCAAGTATTTGGAGATGTCCACAGTCTCATGTGGATTGCCTGTGATGAGAGGTTGGAGTGGAAGTGCTCCTATCTTGAAGAAACACTTCGAAATTTGAATGCGCGAAGCGCATCTCATAGAAATCAGCCCGACCACTCATCTTGTTCAGCATGGTCTGCATGTCATCAGCAAAAGGGCTAAGCGAAACAGTGTCATACGCATACTCCAGGTCGGTCATAACCAAGCGCCAGAAAGAAGCTCAATACCAAGCTCACTGGACCGCTCGAGTGCACTTTTCAGAATGTCGTCCACGACAAAAGTGAACAGGAATCGGGGAAATCGGACACTCTTGACGAACACCACTAGAAGCGATGAACACCCGAGACAGCTGTCCATAAACTCTCACTCTGCTTGCAAAGTCAGCATACAGTGATCTCAACAGATTCGCGTGGTTCTCTGGAACTCCCTTGCGGAAAAGAGGGCAGGTCCAAAGAATGTTACGAGTAACTAAGTAGAAAGCAGACCTTACGTCGTAAAATACCACGCCCGTCTGCTGCCTATGTGAGTGCCGATGCTCCAAGATCCGCCGTAGGGTGAAAATGTGATCAACACAGCCCCGACCAGATCAAATTCCTGCCTGTCCTTCACATAGGTCACTTTCGATGAGTCTAACTAACCAAGGTAACATAAAACCAGTGGGTAACCTGGACACATTAGACAATAGACTGGCCCCATTGTAGTTGTCCCGGGAAACTAGGCCCTCTATCTGAAAACGGGAATTACAGTGGATGATTACCACTCACAAGGTACCCCTTTAGTCTCCCAAATCGTCTGAGGAAGTTTTGTCCTTGAAAAAAGGAGAGAAGAGATCTGGTCCAGGAGACTTGTTACGCTTCATTAACTTAAGCTCCAGAGCCACTTCTGCTTCCGACAGAGGACTGTCTGGAACACAATAACTGAACGTTCGGTTCCCGTCGTCCACAACGTCTGATTGAGGCCAGCTAACCTGTTCTTCAAAATGTTCAGCCCACCTGTCAAGTCGACGCGATTGACTAGTGATAACGGAACCATCTTTTTCACAAATGGTCTCACTTATACCAACCCGACAACCACTACAAACGCGGGTCCCGAAAAAAACCTTCCACTGTTCCCGCATAAAAAGGCTCTTTTTAGTTATTTCGACTGTTCGATCAAGCATCGCCCACGGTTCTTGTGCAAGCTTTCAGCCAGTTTGCATTTAAGTTCCCGACGTCGTCATCATATTCAGAACCGCGTAGAATCAAGCGACGTTTGTTCATAACGTTTATCAACGTGAAGGAAATCCAGTTCTGCCGCAACCAAACAGCTCCTTCGGAACACATCTCTTTCACAGCATGCTTGCATAGCTGCGGTGATTTGATTCCAGTATTCGTTAACATCCCTCATCTGACTCGAAATGCATAAGTTGCTCACCAATGCTTCCTGGTAAGCGTTTCTCACACTCTCCCCGCTCGAATGTCAGTTAAGTGTCTTGCATTTACAAACATATGTCCCCTGGACAAACGATAAACACAAAACGGGCATGCACAACACAGAACGGTCCGAGTCCAGACGGTTGCTCCAAAACGTCCCACAGTCCCTACCAGAGTGGCGGCACCTGTAAGTGACTACTACATGATCCAACTATGTCCACGGCTGAAAAGCACACATACAGTGTCTCTTCCTGCGTTGAAATGCGGTGCTCGAAATATGGACCGCAGGACGCGTACAGTTGCAGTAGTCTTGCGTCACTGTCAGTGGGTTGCGCCCGGACACCAAACATACTCCCCAGCCGCTTCTGCTCTGAAGAAAGACGACCAAATTGAGCATTCAAGTCGCCTGCTAGTATGATGGTGTCTGAGTGTTTAGTTCTCCTCAGAAGATTAACGAAGGCGTCAGAGATCGCACTGTTGGTAGTATTCGAGCTGCGAAGCAACCGACAGAGACTGGAACTAGCTTCTCTTTCTTTGAACGGAAGACTGGCCTGATTCCAATTCCAGGGAGCCAGAAGACTAGCTTATCAGAACTCTCCTCACTGGTCAGTCTGGTATGAGTGGCACCCTACTGTTCCGTTCAACTTAATAAGCTATTCGGATGTGCAAACCATCACACCATATCAAGGTCCAGTCTCGCCGCGCACATGACCATTACAGCTCGGGCTGCTGTTCACCTTGACAGCTACCCATGAAAAACTAAATTAACACACACAGCACAAATCAAGTTCCAGATCTAGGGGTGTATTTGCCAGAGCAGCTTGTTGNCCAAACATACTCCCCAGCCGCTTCTGCTCTGAAGAAAGACGACCAAATTGAGCATTCAAGTCGCCTGCTAGTATGATGGTGTCTGAGTGTTTAGTTCTCCTCAGAAGATTAACGAAGGCGTCAGAGATCGCACTGTTGGTAGTATTCGAGCTGCGAAGCAACCGACAGAGACTGGAACTAGCTTCTCTTTCTTTGAACGGAAGACTGGCCTGATTCCAATTCCAGGGAGCCAGAAGACTAGCTTATCAGAATTCTCCTCACTGGTCAGTCTGGTATGAGTGGCACCCTACTGTTCCGTTCAACTTAATAAGCTATTCGGATGTGCAAACCATCACACCATATCAAGGTCCAGTCTCGCCGCGCACATGACCATTACAGCTCGGGCTGCTGTTCACCTTGACAGCTACCCATGAAAAACTAAATTAACAAGTAGGTAAAAATGTTCAGAAAAGCCAAGGTGACTCGGTGGAGTTCAATACACAGGCAATACATAGCGCGCAGTATTTGAGACAATGTTTCCCCAATGTGAACTAGGCGATAAAATCCAACAACAGTGGGGTGAGACGCTTTCCAGTCTCCCTCTCTCTAATCAAAATTGCATTAGACAAGATTCTTAGAGACGCCCTGACAAATCGAGTATGATGATGTGGAAATGTTTTCGGGCATCCGATTTTGAGATATAAATTATCCGAACGATGCTGTTCTGATCTGTGAGGGGTCACAAGGAGCTCACGGAATTTTTAATCAGAATGGAAGCTTTACTTCATCAGTTTTGTATGGCCTCCGCACCTTCTACGCGTAAAATGCTGTTGCGAGACAGACAGGACTGTGCGCCACCAGAGGTAACTTGCTGTGGAAGACGGTTAAGAGGTTCATGTTCCTTGGGAGCTGTATCAACGCCACTAGGATTTTTCGTGAGATCATAAATCGGACACCTAAAGCTCAGATAGCGTGCGAACTTACGCCAGCTGTGACATCCACATGGTATCACTCTTTTGCTGAAAAGTCAAGCGGTCCTAAAGTATGCCTGTGAAACTTCGTCCAACCGAAGGGACGAGTCGTCCGCTTCTGACTATCAGTGCCTCCGAGGCGCTATTACCGGTGGGAACAGCGCTTCAGCAGTGAAGAAGTTTGCTAACATGTCTGCGGGCTAATCTCGCAACGCAGGCTTCCTTGGCTTGGACATAACTTACGAGTGCCAGCCCACGGCCTGCGACGTGCTTTGTTTGCGAGTGGTGAGTTCACTCAAAAGTGGCGGTCCAGTGGCCAGCGATATATATATGTATACATCTTTTGAATGTACACCAAACCACTGTTACCCAGGAGGTTGGCAGGGTTCATGTAGCTAAAAGTAAGTGGCTACATTTCAGAGAGGTTGGTCTGGTCAAGAATCTGTACCCCACCCTCTGCGGACAATATGAAATGAACATCAATTGGTTTCTAACAAAGCAGTGAACTTTAACTAGGTCGGTGTTTTTTTAACTGTGTTTTGTTCCGTGTGCGCAACTTCGTTTTCTGACCCACTGATGTGCAATTCGGTCCCAGTCTAGTCACTGCAACAACACTAACTGCCACCTTCAACCAACATCAGGTGGACTTTGACCGCCCGACCCTGTTGAAAAGTGGTTTCCGCGGCCACAAAGAATGTCCACTGGCAGAAGAGCTCCTGATCACAAACACACCACAGGCGGTAAACCGACCAGACGGCTCGGAAACGTCAGCAGTCTGTCGTGATTCACTGTCTGAATCACAATGACAATATGCGATAATTGTTTATCGCATGCTCGTCATCCACTCCACCACAAACGACATACCGACACACACACAGAGGATAACCGGCTAACCCAATTCGCACCTAGGCACCTAAGGCGATCCACAAGCCCATCCATCCTACATGTCGCACGACAAACGTATGAACAACTGCCACTTGCTAAGTGCCCCTATGAGGCTTGTATAATGCAGCTTATGTTTTAAATCACTTGATAAAAGCTTTCTAAGAGGATGGAAACGTTGCGAAATCCATAAGTCTCTTGGTTTTAACTAGTTGTGGCTTAACTAGGGTATTGAATGATAAGTTCTCCAACAAGACCGTGACAAGAAGGCATACACACCAGAACATGAGTGAGCCAACATATTCAGCACATTGTATTCCTGAGACGAACCTGATCTGTCGTTCAGGTATGCCTCGAAGCTTCTCGCTCAACTGCGACACGGGTATACCGCGCTCACCAATGAACGTCCGTACAATACCCAGAATTTGATTTTGCAAAACAGTCAGACCGTTGTTATTGGCTCCCGCGATAGCCGCAGTTGTAGAACCGGTTTTAGCACCTAAACCGCCAAGACCCTCGTCCATTTTGGATTTGGTATACAGCATTCGGGCGAAGATCACTTCCATGATGTGTGTGGTGATTTCGTTCATGTCGCTGACGGGAATTATCTGCACCCAAAAGAAAAAAATAATAATTAGCAGACTTAAACCTATTGAGCCGGTTGCCAACTATTACAGGGACACAAGAGCTAAATGCTACTAGCAGGATGGAGTTTGAACAGAGCAGCTGTCTGTCAGCAAGAATTATCAAGAATTAAGCTGCAAATGAAACTCACGTCAAGCATACTGGATGAAGACTGGTTTTTAAATGGTATGCCTTGCGAAGAATAAATAGAAACAAATCGTAACAAGCCTCGTCAAACCATACCGTGACATGAGTCACTTTTCACCGCGGCGACAATTAGCAGTGCTAGAATCAGCTACAGTAAGGATAAAGATTAACCATCAAGTGTAGCAGGCTGCCATGTTGGCTAGCGTCTCCAACCTGTGACTGATTAACCCGAAGTCCCCACTCAGGCCCTCAATCTTATCTACAAAACGGGATTGTCGGAGTCCTCATAGGTCGTTTTTGCGGTTTTATTGGATCGTTGATAGTCTTGGTGAATAGTGCCCACCGCAATTAAATTCAGCCACCTTAAGAGGTACGTGGACAACTCACCACCGATTTAACTTGGATGATTGATCAAACGTAGTCGCAGTCCTCAACTGATCATCCAACTTGATACAGACTCACTGACAGCAAAATGGCTGTCAAAGGCAGCAGTCCTATCGAGATCCGTTTCACGAACAGACCAATTTTCCAAACAATACAGCAAAACGAATCGCATATGAGTCCTGGCTTTCGGAAGAAGCCAGATGTGTGTGAAGCAACAAGTGAGCATTTGTAAAGGCAACACGTGCTTTCGCTACCCTAGCTGATATCCCTTAGTAGTAATGCGAGTCGACGAGATAAAGTCACCCAAGTAAGTGGAAAGGTCAACTGTCCCCTTGCAATGAAAGAGTATGATGGCCATAATCACTATCTTCGATAGTACTCACACCAATTTTCCAAAAAAAACTATACCAGAAACAACCCCAAATAAAATAGAACAGAATTAGATTTAGCACACAAACAATCAACATTAGGAAGTCCAGCTCTGAATAGATAGTTAGAGTGAAAGTAAAGAAACATTTGTCATAAAGCGACCCTCACCATTCATCACCAGTTTCAGCAGTGTTGAGCCCGTATGTATTACGGCTTAGACAGCCGTTGATTCTAATGTTAGTCCATAAAGTAGCAGAGTAACAAAAAGTTGCGAATGTACGGCAAAATACTAAGCAAAAAGAAAGACAGACATGCGCCAAACCATCTGTGCAAACAAAAGCTTGCCACTGACTGCAACGTAGTGTCATGCTCGGAACCGTTGCCTGCCTGTGGTGTAGACGGTCGTGAATTTCCTGAGTTGGAAGTCGGCACCCACCAAACTTGTTCAACGGAGCGGGCAAAGCTTTTGTAACCTGTGACCGGCTCATCGTCTGGCCGTCTTACGGTTTCTTCTAAATTTCAACAGCCGCAGTGAACAACACATGGCGCAAAAGACCCCCGTCAGCTCACGGTACCAGGGTAAACGGGTAGGCCAGTTCTACACCACCAGGCGTGTCATCAGGCTAAAAATTGGGGACAGGCCACGTGGGAGCTAACTGCGGAATAAGCGGGGTTCTCCCGGCGAATAAACAGTCGCGGTCAGTGAGCGGTAGTACTACCGCGGCGTGATGAATTCACGGTTAGCAGCCGGGTCTCATACAAAATGTCGAGTGAGCTCTTTGAGGGTATTACGACATGGCGTATATTACCATGCCTCAAAAGAGTTTCATGCACTCCAACGGGAGCACATGGGCTCCCGGACTAAATGTCGTTCGCCTGGCGTGCTGACCGCGAGGAAGGCGTACGAGTGACCTCGGTGAACACTGGCTTCAACCGGTACGCAGTTTGTCGAGCACTTTGAGTAGCTAGACTCTATTCGAAGGGTGTATGGACCAATTTGGTCACCGGCCCCCAACAATATAAGGCATGCGTCTCAACAACCCTCTAGCTGGACAAATTCACTATATCAGACCCTTTTTCGTAGGTGAATTCTCTGCTGTGCTGCTTTTGTTGCAACCTCATGCAGAGTACATTTGGCATCCTGGATGGATGGACTCCATCCGAAGGGCGTATGAACCGAGCCACCACTGGTTACTGGCCCTTAATGGGCTGTGAACCCCGTGCTTGTGGGTTAGAGTTCTTTAGAACCAAAGGCTCTGAGTGGGGCCCCTCAAGTCAAAACCCTACCTCGGCCTGAGCAACCGAAAAGTGTCTTGTTCGCACAAATATGAACTCACACTTGTATTACTTGCGAATTGCCATGCTTTGCTGTCACAACTCTGGGCGAGGTATCGGCGATCGACTTTGCTGCCATGTTAAATTTTGCCGCATTAGTGCATTTTGTCTCGTTACTCCGTCTTTTGTCAAACTCGTTACCTGGTGAGCCCCCAATCCCGTCTTTGCGCATAGGCCAACGACTTACCTCAATTGCCACTAGCGACAGAAGTCAGTTGACGAGTTGTTAGTGGGGCCATGTGTCAAAAGGCTGGGGAATTCAGTTTGGCTTGGCGATATGACAACTGGACTGGGAATTTCTGAGAACGATTCAACTAGCTTGAGCCAGTTCGTCCATATGCCGGCGACGAAAATAGTGTTTAGTTTCCACTGATGACAACGTTCTGCAGCAAAGTGAAGACGCAATAAAAGTGCAGGTCCTTCAAACTTTAGCCCTTTTCGAAAGCGGTAATGTCTACTGTCTGGAGTAGGAAGGCGCATCGGGATTATTGATTATCAACACTCATTTTTACCACGGATGTCAAAACACCACGCGGCAAGAGAAGCAGCAGTTTTGTTTCCGTCGTCTCCAAGATGCTAAGGGGTCCCATAATACGCCAACTTCTGTCTCTGGCCTTACTGCGGGTGTATCGACTACGTCTTCAACCAGTGACCGGCACCGGCACGACTTCAATGGTGGTCTTGGACATTAAAACTGCTTTTGACTTGCTGGTCTGACGTGCCCTCTAGGGGTGTCTACCTCACAAGAAGTTCAAGTGAAGCATACCAAGTTGTTGAAATCACTCCCACTTCAGAAAATGCACTTATGAGCTACAACCTCAGGTTCTTTTTTTCAAATGGATTGTCAGGATTGGTTGACGTTCCCATTCCTCCCAACCATGTGAGCAGCATTCATGACTGCATTAAGGCTGAAATACTGCCATGAGGCCCCGACCCAGACAGAACTATTAAGGTTCTCAACCAAAGCCTTTGGTTCAAGACCTTGAATTGCACGGTAGCGGATGGGTGGAAATGTGCTAGAACTATTATTTTTCCGGAAAAGCATGCTAAACTCTTTTCCAACCCCTAACCATGGGGACTAGGAGACTGTGGCTCATCAGTCCTCTCCCTATTGATCTGACTAGCACGAGAGACCACCAGCCTGTCTGTAACATCATCTAATTTGGCCCAACAGGTTACAGTGCGCCAATTTCCCACATTGTGGAAACCACATGACCCCAGAGATGCTCAACTGAAAGTTCAAGCTTCAGTTGATTGCTCTTAAACGGGACACATTTTCGCTAATTACCCACCCATTTCTACTCACTACTCTCAGTGATAACACAAATATCTGTACTAACAAACAAATATAAATGTCCTACGGTACACTATGTTATATTAACACATTAAATTCGCGTCAGCTAACTGGTGAACTTCAAATGGGAACACTTGCAGTGACTGACAGGAGGTTTAGGAAACGTACGCGGAAAGCGATCACGTGCTTAGAGCCTTGGAAATTTCGGACGTGACCATGAACACGCACATAGGACAATTCTCGAAATGGACGTGACTGCTGACCACTTTGCGCACTGTCCTGTGAAGGAAAGTTATACAATGAGAGGCAATAAACTTACCTGGTCTTCAACAAACATCTTAACAGGCAAATAAGAGCCCGTGTAATCATCAATTTCGTACTCTACACGCGTAGCTGACTCGACAACTGAACGTATGACACCAAGGACAGTCACCTGAACAAGTTGAAGTCATAATGATTCAGGCTACTTCACCTGAGAAAACTCTAATCCAATAGGAGATATGAACCTGTCACCTTCTTGATTGGACGCCAAAATTTCAGCACATGTACACGGCACATTGCTTCCCTGGTTGCTGGCCTTCTGCAATACATCTTATTACGCTGAAAAAATATGAAGTAACTTTTGCAACAGATGCACCGGCAGCGGATGCCATGTATCCACCTCCATAGTCGCTGACTGCGGAAACCGCACCAAAATCTTTATTAAAATGAATCGATTTCACCAAAATAGGACAAACCAGTCGATGACCACATGTTGGGATGTAATATACAAGAGATCAACACAACGTTCGATACGCAAGAATGAGCTGAAACGAAAACAATAGTGTATGACCAACACAGGACACGAGGAGTAGCCCCAACACACAACAACCAATCACTCAACAGAACACTGGAACAACCGGACCAATGTCACGAGGACGACGTGTATATTGTGTGCGGTATAAAACAAGCATACGGTACCACTCTTTCGCTCCATTCAGTCTTGTATACAAGTCAATTGAAAACGAGGTTCGGGGAATCTGCTGATCTCATAATTGCAATTCTTCGGTACGCTTCTGGGTCCTGTTCGCTCCCTAACTTCCTTTTTCTGAACATCTGAAACGAAAAATACAAAACGACTAGTCCCTAGATAACTGATGAGTAATTGTTTTTAAGTACACGAATAATTGAGAGACTCCAATTGAACGAAGTTAATCGGAAATCCCGGTGAATTGGTACGAACGGCATCTATGCGTGAAATTCGAAAATGTGCCGGTGAACTATTGCGATTTTTTTGATTTGACTAATTTTAATGGATTTAACTATTTCAACGTTTCGATCCAGTCGAGCTCAACACGCAAGACGACCAAAAACGTTTTTTTATTTCAGTGTTATGTCCCAACTCACAATTTTGTTACAACAGGTGATCCGGTGATTCAACGATTGGTACTGTAGAGTCTGTTACCATTTCGATCTTTTGTTACGTACCATTCTTCATACCGGTTATGTTCATTGTACATATTAACTACTTGTCTACTGTTTGAATCAATACACACTTCGTCCTCGCGCTTTTCGCCATCTGCTCGCACGCGGTCCTGGTTATCGTGGACTGACGGTGGCAACGTTCATTTAGCTCGCTGGAGGAACAAAATCCGTTATTACTAAAGGGAAGAAGCTTCTTGCAATACGCAGCGGACTTAGTGTAGTAGAATTAGGTACGGACACCTACTGTGAATTCTTGTATTTGCCTTGAGGTACTGTTCCCCCAACTCTCCGTTCCACTACAGTACGTAGATTCGGGGCAAAAGCCAAGGTAATCTGATTCCGCCGATATTTCTCGTTTGGTTTCAACCGGGTGTGCGAAAGGCAGCCACTCAAAACAGGGTTTAAGGCTGCTAGTGCGGATTGAAATATGTACCGAGTGCAAAGTTGAGCTACGTTGTAAACTGTAGCGACCCTAATTGTTTAATACCAACTGCGTTAAAGTTTCAAATTTCAAGTCCATGACTTGGTGAAGGCATGCACCTGTTGAAGTCCTGATGTTTGACTGGTGTGATCCGGAGATGGACCAGAATGCGTTTTCTGTTGATGTGATCACTGGTAGTCTAAGGGTAAGGACAGAAGGAAAGGAGTACTAAAACCTGCTGCACTAAATAGCAGAAAACAATCATACTTCGATCAGTGCAAAGTAGGTAAAAGGTTGTTTCAACATCTGTCTAATACTCTTCTGAATATATCTACGCTAGCGGACTCAATGATCTTTCCAGGCAACTTGTTCCACGACTTGACTACCCGGTTAATGAAAAAGGGATATCGGACAGCCAATCGTGATCCTGTTTTCTCCACTGTGAAAATATTGTAGCGAGAATGCGTCCAATAAAGCACGATCTTTATTGTCCAAATCGCCAGTCACATGCAACGCGCGCCCCCTCGTTTATGAGTCATAATTCCAACCCGCAACATCCCCCCGGTTTCCGTTCACACGTCATGTGCACTTCTGACCGGTTTACGTGTGTGATCGGCGCCTTCTATCAGGGGTTTTCCGCTTGCCATTCCTCGTCTGTTTGTCCGATTCCGTTGCGCGATGGCTCGTCCGGCTGTTCGTGCTGTCCGCCATCCACCCAATGTTGGCCTTGACCGTATTCCAACATCGTGTCGAGATGTTCCTCTAAATGTTGGAAAAACCACGCCTCCGATCTGGCCGTCTGTCGTATTTCGCCTGC
>QNGE01006309.1:9687-33057 GCA_008508345.1 Paragonimus westermani
GTTTAGGCGACTGAGAAAAATAATCTGCGTCCATTCGACAGGGAGGACAATGATATCATCAAATTGGGGTCACTGCACTAAACTTCTTAACGCTAATCGGTAGAGCTTGCTCATTCGGCGGTTTAGGTGGCCAGTCAGCTTACCTAAACAACTTGGGATACTTTGTTTAAAAGTGACGCAGAATATCCAGATGGTTTCTGCTTACTCTTGGTAATTAGGTCTTAAAGGTGGAGTGTAACCAGACCAGTTAGAAAAGCGTCGCTATTTTCAATAAACGACAACAAGACAGGTTTGTTTAACTGATGACCACGTGAAGCAAGTATGTGTTTGATGTGAAAACAGGAGCAAACAGAACGTGATAGCCAAAGCAGAGTTCACAATGGAAGTAGGCTGACTAAACTGTCAGTTTACTCATCTCTTTTGGTTGACGCTCGGTAAGAGACATGGCAGCGGAGGCTTCCCTCATTGTTTCATTCATTTTAAATAAAAGATACTACTTTAGATCCCAGCTACTTGTGTTAAGCTCGAGTCCACCACCAAATGTGGTTACGCATAACCACTAACAACTGTGGAACTCTGGTGTGGTGCTTGTCTTCGAAAGAGTCCATCTGAAATGTCCATGGAAGAGCGGGAGTCGCCTTTGTTCCGTCTATTAACCAATCAGCCTTTTACTGACTAGGAACCCTGAGAAACGAAGATAGAGGTCAAAAGACACGTTAGCAAAACGGTGACTATTCGGAGCAATGGGGGTTCTGATTTGACATATGATATCACGACGCGCTGGGTTTTTAAAATTTTGCTACTGGAGGAACTCGAGGTTGCCATAATCTCGGAATGCAATGCAGTCTCCCAGCCTATTTGGCAGAGTGTGTTGTCGTCTTATCTGCGAGGAATGTTTTTGTGTGAACAAAACCACACATAATATTTTCATCATCTCTTGTGAGTTTACGGTTTACATACCACTAATCACTTTTATTTTCATCGTTGCGTAATGATAATATTGAACTGTCAGTCGAACAACACATTTGCAGTGGTAATTGCCAGGTTCGTGTACTAAAGGGATAGCGTCAGATCTATGATCACACCTAAGTCAGTTGAGACTTTGAGAATATTATTCGATCAGCGCATATTTGAGAGGCAACCGGCACTACAGCGCTCTCAACCGAGTTACTAGCTCAGTCACACAGATCACTTGCTGCACATATCTGACTGAATGTTGTTTCAGTGTTCGTTCCTGAAATGAAATTACAGCCAACAGCTTTATTGAATTTACCTCCCATTTATTTCCGTTCACGTTTTCTTTATACCCATAAACCGTGCGAAATAATTTTTTACCGACCAACGCAGAGATAGGAACGTGTAAACAAAGATCTTTCTGTCTCCTCTAACAGTCTATGAACCTATGAAAGCAAACTGACAAACGATACTGCAGATTACTATCTCAATAAGGTAGGGTCTTGGTTCGTGTGTGGTGGAAGACTACGCAGTAAATGGGTTGGCGCGCGAAGCATTTAATCATTACTCACAGATACGCTTTAACTAGATGGGGACGGAATATATATTGTATGAAATGTACGGATGGTCTTCAAACCGCCATCACTGGGCGCACACCAGTTCGTTTCAGGAATGCGATCTGGTTCCAGCACGGTGAGCTCGTTCAAACCAAGCTGTGCGCGACTGCTGTCCGACACACTTTTTCAGACGGATGAGCTTTATTTGGTGAAAAACGAACTGCCACCCGTGTAACCAATCAAACCACTGTATGCAGCGAATAACATTTTACATAAACTCAATGGCACAACTGCCCTGTAAATTTACACTCGATTGTATGCACTAGTTTAGTTGGAGCCTAGTGATTTCCTTTATATGTTGCTAAGATACAGGTGATGTTACTTGAATTGTTTAACATTCGCTTTTGCATCCATAGACAGATAGGAACACATGGCTGCTTTTATATTATACCGGTTGTGTATGTAACACTATTGCATTTTGCTGATTTTAGATACTGAACACCTTGGTGTGCTTAAAATAACAAGGGGTGAGTAGCCTTCGATTTGTGCCATAACCCGGCTAGCGCATGGACTAGGCC
The DNA here is from genome assembly GCA_008508345.1 of Paragonimus westermani. Taxonomy (NCBI): domain Eukaryota; kingdom Metazoa; phylum Platyhelminthes; class Trematoda; order Plagiorchiida; family Troglotrematidae; genus Paragonimus; species Paragonimus westermani. Next base: position 11,777 of record QNGE01006309.1, read on the forward strand.
CGTCACATTGGTACTGAATGGAGTTGATGCCGATTATCACAATTACTGTTAAGTTCAGGAACTGGCTGTAACATCCCAAATTGGATGGTAGAGATCATTGCAAAATCAGTGCGCAAAAGTGAGGTGTCATTAAGTAGCGAAAATAAGAAAATCTTTACAGTTGGGGTATGCATATCTGATGATGATGAGACCGGTCATGTGTTCCCGACAAATTTCAACCATTAAACACACACTATTCAACTGACAGTATCTTTTGGGAATTATACAACGATCTGGGCGATTGGGGTAGACCGAGTTTCTGGACAGTTCCAGGTAGTGCTCATAATACCACCACTGACCTAAGAACTCCAGAGAGTCTGGGAGAAATGGAAAAATTAGATTCATGAATGAGTTAGAATCCACAACACTAGAAGCAAAACTGCGAAAAGGAAACGAAGATCGAAACTAGGCTCCTGATAAGTAGTTTGGCAGATATGACAACTTGGAAGACACCCGATTACGAAAAGTCTGGACTTCCGCTGGATTCGAACCAGCGACAGAAACAACACGCCTAAACAGGGTAAATGTTTTACCAGCTGAGCGAGGAAGCTACGCCGGGAGTGTAGAACTTTCACAGTTAAACATAGTTATCCACCCAACTAACTGTCATATGGAATCCACCAAGTGGTCTAGCCGGTTGACTGCCCGAACAGGATTGCTATTAGCGTTGGTGGATTCCAGCGTAGACTGATAGTGCAATCCTGCTCGGGTAGTCAACCGGCTGGACCACTTGGTGGATTCCATCTGACAGCTAGTTGGGTGGATAACTATGTTTACCTGTGAAATTTCTACACACCCGGCGTGGTTTCGTAGCTCAGCTGGTAGGGCATTTACTCCGTTTGCGAATGTTGTTTCTGTCGCTGGTTCGAATCCAACCGAAGTTCAGACTTTTCACAGTTGGGCCTCTTCTGAAACTAGATTCACCAAGCTTGATTGGAAAAGATGGATGGGGCATACTTGGGCATTCCCTGTTATGTGGTAAGTTGTCATACCAAGCAGTGCTGTTAACCCGTGATTTCAGCGATCACGAAGTTGTAGCCGAGGCAGTTATTGACCCTGAAGTGAACCGAGAGGTTGTCCGATCTCTCGATGACCCTCCTGTATTGTTACCTCACTAGGTTATCCAGCAGTCGATGATTATCACCGTGACACAATGTAGTAAACGTTGAGCTGACCCACGAAGCACATGACCAGACAATTGTTCTCTTAGTTAACCTAATGAGCCTGTACCTGAATTAGTTGGAATCACGCTCTGACAAACCTTACTGTCACTCACACGACGCTGTCTTTTCATGCGTACTATCTGTAGCAAACGACGATTGATACAATCAGCACATCTGTTCGCATTCCCACTAACAGTTCATATTTATCCACTATAGTGCAGAGTGCAGTGTGTTATAAAAGTGTTATGCACTCAAATTTTTAGCGATAACAGGCTTCATAGTTGAAGAGGAGTAACAAGGTAGCATCTGCGCTCGTTACTCGTAATACTGTCTTCTCAGCAGAATCAAAATCCGTCAAGATAGTGCAAATCAAGTAGGGAGCCGGTCAGCGGTCTCAATCGGGCTGTTTCTAATAAAAGTTATAGCATATACGTTGTAATTTATTGCTAGGCTCATTTCAGGTCAATGTTACCTACATACATCATGTGGGGTGGCTTATTCTCAGGAAAAGTATTCCAGATCAGGATTCTCAGATTCATCGATCACGTGGTAATCTACACTTTCTCAAACATCTTGAAATAATGTTGTCACATCTGTTACCGATCTCGCTGCATACTGTTGTGAGAGAAGAGGTATGAGATCCAAGTTTTGGTACGCATCAACACTCTCAATTCCAACCTGGAACACCTGGAATGGTGGTGTTGAACAGTCATATCACTCCACGTGTAAAATCCAGCTAAGGATAGCTGAAATGTTTAGTAGAGTGAAAACAATTGTTGTTAAACAGGCCACGTTGTAATCACGACCGCGCTACTGATGGGCCAAAGGTAAGCACAGCCGTGAAACGGGGGAATACAGTAAAAAAAATCCCGGAAAAAAGGTTATCACTCCGTATTTCAATTGTTCGACCACGTTGTGTTCACGGTCCTCACACAATCGTCCACTCGGCTTGTGGTCGGATTTGCGCACACCACTTCCTCATCTAGAATCAGACGGGATCGAACACTGTTTGTCTGAGAGGTTCATCACTGTGACAGTAGCATTGTTCTCCAGTAACCGCGCAACCCATAGGGAACACATGAATACTTAAAATAGATGCGACTTTTACTCAGTTTCCATCGGGCCATCTCATTCAACTTGATCTGTGTAAGTTAGTTTGTAGCACAGGCTGATGAATGTTCCGCACGGTCTGTTTGTTTGGGCACAAGTTGGATACATTTCGTTTAGAAGCAAATGAATCCATTCACGATAATCACTGAACCAATTGGTCGAACCAGACAGAGACAACATCTGATGAGTTGCCGAACGCAAAACAATCCACCGGGCCAAGCATCACGGGAGATCTCACAGTTATTGTCACTCAACGGAGTGAAAAGTATCACTGATTTCAACGCAAAGAATCGTACTGGACGACCGATACCTGCTTCATTTGCACGATATTGCGCCGGGGTCCAAATGTTTTTGTGAATTTCATCCTGAGGGACTGCACAACATGGAACATTTCACTGATCGACTTGGGTATGTACAGCATGGTCAGAATCCCGATGTGTATGAAAATACGTACGACGGTTGTGAACATAATTACGCTGTTTGCAACTAGCTGCCAGATGATCGCTTCGTGTCACTGACTTAACTTCACAACACAGTCCGGTGCAGTGCAGTGTTTTTCCCTGAGAGAAAAACCTTTTATTTAAGTTACACACAGATATATTTGCTGTTGCTAGTTATCGTTGACAATGAGGTTTGCCGCAAAGCAAAACACACAACTGGCCAACACAGTTACGATTATCTGACAAGCGAAAAAAATTTGATACACTAGTAAGAGGTAAACACTTCACATATTCGTATTGATGGTAAACGAGTGACAAGCGTGGGTAAAGTACAATACTAATGAAAAATAAAGTGGCAGACTAAATTCATATGACAATCAGAAACAGTATGCTCATAAGCGATAACGTTATACTGAGTGAGTAGTGCTCATACCCAATGTAGTTTCAATGCTCAGCAGTGGCATTGGTGTATTTCATCGGGAACTGTTGAAGAAGTTCTGCATGGGCTGTCAGTTCCCTGGACCATTTGTTAGATTCCACAGGACTGAATTTTCAGGCGAACGAATTTATACGTGAAATTTCTGACCTCTTGGTTTGGCTTCGTAGTTCAGATAACAGAGCGCTTGCTGCGTTTGGACATGTTGTTTCTGCCGTTGGGAGGAATCTGACTGATTCCTTAATTTTTGCAGTTAGATTTTTTCTCGTAACACTAGTATTCAAATTATATGTAGAATTGCCGTTTCATCTAGGTCGTTAATTTTACGCACAACCTAACTGCTGTAAGGAATAATCAACTTTATGTTATTTCTGAACAGGTAAAGTCGAAAGTGGACGGGTGACCAAGGAAGGAGAAGGTGTAACAATGGAGCCTGAGAAAAAACACCTCTAAGATACTTATAAAGTGAACTATAGTTGGTTGGTTTTTCAGGGATGTAACGATGCCGATAATAACAGGCATCGTCAGTGACGGTTTTCTGAGCATAATGTCCGATTTTCGGATGTTCAGATGGGTCAAACTCAACACCGGAACAACCCTGGGGTTGGGAACTCGTCAAAATGTCTGAAATTGAGGGGGAAAGATTTATCGATGAATGATGACAAAACAACGTATCCATCACGAATTCAAGTGACTACTTTTCAGGCAGTGTCCTGGTCGCGGACACATCCTGACTTGTCAAGAGTGAGCTTGAGACACTTTCTGAATGAGTCTGGAGAACGGAGAACTGAGGAAACTTAGAAAGAATGCACTTCTGGCTTGAGCAACCCGAGATATGATTTTACACTGGCTCATTACTACCAAGCAGATGAATTTATTGTGAAATGGTATAGTTAAAATTTGATTAATGTAACCGCGCTTTCTCCCACTTCAGATAAACAAGGTGGCAAAAAAATTTGGTTACTTGAGAGATTTCTCGATACACATCCCAAAGGTAAGAACCTCATAATTGCAACAAAGTGCCTGCTAATTAAAGCATAATAACTTGCAGTCTGATAGTAATTTATGTTACCTTCCTGAGCTTTTGTTCTGTTTGTCAGAGGATGCCTACAGTAGACAAGTTAAAAAGAACCTACAAGTAATCGGTCCTCGTTGGATACCAAATATCCATAAGTTGTTGTAAAGTCACGAATTCTTAGTCGGTTTCAATTATATGTCAATGGTTTCGATAGTTTCCATCAGTGGTGACAACTGCTTTCTTCGTATTGTGAAGTTCCCAGATGAAATGTCATCCGCATCGCCTTCAGCGGAAATGTGTAAACTCAGCCACTGGAGACAATCAGCACATCTGCGACAAATAGCATACACAATTAGCCTGAGGTCAGGTAACAGATGCAAGCTTCCAAGTTAGGTAAAACAGTATCCGAATATCACTGGACTGGGGTCCGGTTGCATAGAGTATCCCATCTCATATGTAAATTAGTGAGATCACAACATGTTGAGGAGTGTATGCTTTGGCATATGATATGGGGATTGTCACAGGGTACCCATTTCTTATGGTTCTTTTGTGCCTGCTCCGATTGAACTAAGAGAAGGAGAACATAGTGTCAAAGTGAACAACAGATTGTCAAATTAGAGACATCCCTCGAGCTTTCCGGCAAATTTGTTTATTGCTAATTTGCGTACCCGACAGTGTTTGTGTGTGCATATTTGTTTGTGTATGTGTGAGCTACTACCAAATTTATGCCTCTTCTACTGTACAGTTAAGCCCTACTTCAAGTGTTTCAGAAGTTTGATTCGGACTGTCCTCCCTCTACTAGATTGGTTCCCAGACAACGCTAAGAGGATCAAAATGCCCTTCATTTCATACCACTGAAAGCTTGGTCTTATCTAAATGCATTAGCTCAGGGAAACAACTGTACTGTGCGAACCTGTTGTTGAAACGCAAATGTAACAGGTAACGTCCATCCCGGAGCTTTTCTATCAAAGCGTGGCAGCGTTTGCGGCCGAACTGGCTTTCCACAGTACTCAAATCCAATGGACATCTGCACGCAAACGGCACCATAATTGACTGGCATTACACCACGTGTAGTTCCACTGATATCATACACGCACACACATATGCATGTGCATACATCTACGTGAACGCCAGCCGGTGCCATAGGCTCTGGTATGCATCCTCTTAGTTCATGACATGATGTGTCACTAGCCAACTTGATGATAGTAAGATTTTGGACACAGAGGAGTTGCGAGTCGAACCTTATGCCTTGAATCATTAGCGTTGCGTGTACCCTTATTCCCTGTGCTGTCTGACTTTCGGTGAGTGTTCTCGTACAAGCGTGGTGGCTAAGTCTCAACGTAGCATGCACAAGTTCACTTACTGAGTGCACTAGTGGTTACCTATGATCATGGAAAGGAAGTATAAACCGAGTTCTACTGGTTGACCTTGTATCATGTCTGCAGTGAAAACACATCACGACGTAATGGGGTGATGTGGGCTACGAAAGAGCAACACTTCTGTCACCAACCTGCTTAAAAGGACTGCTAAAAGCGTACTGGACTGGAGACCTTGGGGTGCTTTCCACTCACTTGTGTTAACTTAAATCAATGAAACCTGAGGACACATAAGCCAGAATATTCTTCTGAGAACGGCCGCTAAAGGATTGTGGAGGTGCACAAACAAGCTCTGTGAAGGTGTCCAGCTCTCTAAACTCTCGAGGATTCTTGAGCCAAATTTGCTTTCTCTTGCATTGGTCACCAACGAGAACAGATTATACAACTGGGTGCTCAGTGGAGTTGAGGAGCAACGGCTGTGAAAGAGGGCTTCATTAAATATTGGTTTTCGTCTTCAGGAATATACGCGTAAGAGTAAACGTTCAACCTCTGTATCATTCATCCCTAGTTACAATTAGGCATTCACACACAACAGTCCGTGCTGGAGAGTAGGCTCACGGAACTGACCAAAATGGTCATTTGTGGGAGTGTGCCCAATTAGGGCAGCAGTAAACGTATAAGGTTTGTAGATCAAATAAACACACAGGACCGCGTCAAATTATAAGAACTTAATAGAAGTTACATGTGGTGAAACGGCCCAAGACTAAAACCAACATTATGCAGATTAGTTAAGTCTTAGGATCGGTCTAGGCCAATCAGAACGTGATCAACGAATCTTAATAATTTATCAGTGCCAATGTAATATACTCTTCCCGAAAGAGTTTCTTCGGGTTTAACTGGGGTCAGCGTGTCAACGAGTGTCAAACAACCGCTGACGCCGGTTCTTTATGAAGTGCACGTTTTGAGTAGATTAGGACACTGTGGTATGCATGATTGTTTTACGGATCTAAAGCGTGAGGTCTTCTTTGACACATCTGCGTAATTACGATCCCCTTCCACCTATGTAAGTAGTCTGGCACTCACACCAAATTTGGCAAATTACATAAGGTTTGGGATTGATCAATAGCGGTATTTTCAGCGGTAGTATTAGGATTTGGGTGGTTTGGAGCACTGAGACTATTTGGGATGCGTAGGCCGTGCGTCCTAAAGTTACCATGAGATGAGTTTTCTAAAGAGTTGTAATGCCGTTCACGATGTAAAGCAAACGAAATTAGGAAATGCTTTCGTGAATAGTTGTGACTATCTGATTTTTGTTCGCCGAACTTGTTAACATAGACTATTTTTCTGTGTGGTACTCAATAGCGATCTTGTTGGTCAATATTTCTCTCGACCTGCGTTTGTAATAGATCTGTACACAACTTTGAAAATTCGGACGTTGTTCTGTGCAGGCGTGTTTCCGGTCAACATTTTGTAGTACAGAGCGGTTATTACGGAACTGCATGAGAAACGCCAGTGTATCAGTACACTAGTCTTTATTCTGTATAATAGAGACGGTTGTAGGAAAATGAGCGTAACTGCGCTCTTAAATTTTGCCAATTAAATCGCAGATGGAATCTCCAGGGTTTCCTCAACGCTGAAGGAGAACACGCGTCTTGATATGATAGAATTTCGTTCACTCCTCATAGGAAAAATAATTAAAGCATACAGATTGTGTACACCAGACGGCGGTTGGAAACTCCCAGGATTTACTAGCTCTGCTGGATTTCTTCGGTTGTTTGTTTTGGCAAACTTCTGAATACTTCAAAAGTCGTTCAGTATTGTTGTATCTGTATTCGGGCTCCATCAGCAGCAAGCCTTACGGACAATAACAACGCGTGTATAACAAATATCCGAATCAATATTTGGCTACCAGAGATAACATCACGCATGACCCTCACTCTTGTCACGCTGTGTGGGCATCTTGCAACAACTGGGTGACAATGCCACTAGGATTGATCGGAGCTCAGCTTTGTTTCTAGGTTCCAACACTCCGAAAATCGGTTGAAGTTTATCGCTGGACACACTAAGCCTTACAAATCTATTAAAGCTTATATTTCACCTAGCTGGCAAGATTGAAGCCAATAACACGCAAGGTAGTGCAGTCTCAGGTAGAATTAAGGTAGTCAGTACGAAAACAACGAACATGACTCACCTGGTGTTGTAGATTTAACAAAATGGGCAACTCCGACCACATTTTCTGGTTTAATAAATTGCAGTGGATTGGCAAAGTAACGTCTAAGCACCACGCAACAAATGACTACAATCAAGTTATAAGACTGCAAGTCAAGTGGTGTGCAATCGACTGGAATATGGAAAGGGTAAGTTGCTTGTATGAACCCAATGGGATTATGTTATCAACAACGTAGGATAAATCGAAGCCGATTGACTGTCTCATGTTGGTTGGGCCTCACATTTTGAGAAATAAAATTACAACGATATGCATGTATGCTTGAAGTTACAGGGTCTACGGACGTGGATTGCGTACACCTGTATATAAATATATACATACGTATAAGCTTTGACGCAAGCCATATCAGTGTTCATTCCAGGTGGTGAACTTTACATCACCAAGCCATCTGTTGTTACTAAATAAATTGTTGTTTTTGGAACTCCAAGACAACAGTTGTAGAACGAAAATGATACCCGCTGTCAGAACGTTTGCATGGACCTCCATTCTACACCACATTCACCAGACGAATCACCTCTGATCAAATCGGAATCTGGAATGTGAAAACGCAATTCCCCGGAATTGAGAAGTACTACCGATTGTACCAGTTAACTTTGTTGTAGGTTTGAACTTGGTCTACAACACAGAAAAACTCCGTCTGTTGGCAACTTTTAAAGGCAAGACAACCCTAGTAGATTGCTTGTAATATCAATATGTCAACGTTCTAGTACATAACCCTCTAAACCACTTACCGGGGAAAATCCGTTATGCTGTTTTTTTGCAGATCTTGCCCGAATGACCGAAGCACTCTATGACCTTTTGAATCAAGCACAGCCGGTCAAGGCACAGAACGGAATACAGGATGCTGGTGAGTATGGATAGTAGCCCAACTGGGGTAGTTGATTCAAGCTTGGATTTGTTAACTCCCGACCTGATTTAGCAGCCTACTTGGCAAAGCGCTTCTTTATTTTAGATATGATGTTTCTGTCCCTGGTTTGAATCCACTGGAGTCCACATTTTCCGCAAATGTACCTCTTATAGATTATCAACTCCATAATACTTCTTGTTGGTGAAAAAATGTCGGTTGGTGTCAACTGCTAGAGATACTCAATTAAGACATACCCTTCCCCAGTACCCACTTCGTTCGTCCTCTGAACTCATGTGGTACGGTTAGCTGGATTTTGGTTGGAACAGAAAAGTTTTTTTCTGTTAGCCGGGAACACCCATTCGTCAGACTATTAATCCGATCAGCATCGTTTGCCAAAGGGAGATTGACGTAGCTTAAACACTGGTTAAGTAAACAGTCTATGTACGTAGTAGTTCATACCAAACTTTGTCTTGTCATAGCTGAGTCATTTTTCTGATAGCTTGTGAGTCAGTCATCACCGCATTTTATTTGTGGTCATCTTTTTTCAACCAACTCTCCTCGGTTCACACTAGCAGCTAACATAGAGCCTGACCTTCGCTTCAACGCGTACAACCTGACCGTGCTAGCTGTTTAGATGACCATGCAAATGTTATTGACGTGTGCAGGTTCAGACAAGCTTATCGAGCGCTGGGAACTATTCACACTTTTGTGCTCGCACCATACATACACGCGGCAAAGTGCTGTACCTCACCAACGCGCATTGAATAGCCAATCTGAGGTGCAAAACAGTGTGTGTGTGCGTGTGTGTGCATCCAGCATAGGTCTGGGCATCCTGACTGTGTCCCAAGCTTACTTGGACATAACGCAACTGTGATCCCGTGAAAACTGCGTGCAGTACAAACTAGTTCCCGATATGGTCAATAGGCGAACATATGCTGCTGTCAAAACAATCTCCATGACTGATATACCATGAATGCTAGAAAGGAAATCGTTCACAAGGGTCTCCGAAACACAACCTTGATACCCGACACAAGCCAGGAGACCCAAGGCGCTGTCAATCCGGACATGGGATGTGTGTAAGCTACAGGGCCGGTGAAGCTTCGTACGGCCAAAACGCCGCACCACGTGGATCACCAAAAATCTGAGCCTCTATGGTGTCAATGTAACCGTCTTGAGTAACAAACACTGTGGGCAAAGAGCCACATTCCAAAGTGTTCTACGCCAAATCACCAAAGATGTTCGCAGAATCAAGGACAACTGGTGGAAGGGCCGGGGTGGGTTGATACAAGGCTACGTCGACCGCTGGAAACACGTGGATTCCTAGGGTGTGTCTAAGACCATTTTTGACCCTCCCGTCCAGCCCACCAAAGTACTGATTGAAAAGAACTCTGGCTTTTCGTGCACTCAAGCTGAGAACGCAACCAAGTGTCTGGTGCAGGCACACTGATGAACTGCTACTTGTTGCCGCTTAGCATTTAGCAGAAGTTAAACAAGCTCTTGGCCAACTGCGGAATGTAAAGGTAGCAAATGAGGATGGGTTGCCAAGGTAACGTCTGAGGAATGGTGGCTCAGTTTTGCAGCGTGATTTGCTTCATTCTGTCTGGGAGTAGGATTCAGTCCCTCAAGTGTTCAAGAGTTTGGATTTCACCAGGGTGATTGATTCCGTGACTCGTAAAATATTGTGGATGATGCTTGATCAGTTTGAATGTCCANTACAAGGCTACGCCGACCGCTGAAAACACATGGATTCCTAGGGTGTGTCTAAGACCATTTTTGACCCTCCCGTCCAGCCCACCAAAGTACTGATTGAAAAGAACTCTGGCTCATCATGCACTCAAGCTGAGAACGCAACCAAGTGTCTGGTGCAGGTACACTGATGAACTGCTACTTGTTGCCGCTTAGCATTTAGCAGCAGTTAAACAAGCTCTTGGCCAACTGCGGAATGTAAAGGCAACAAATGAGGATGGGTTTCCAAGGTAACGTCTGAGGAATGGTGGCTCAGTCTTACAGCGTGCTTTGCTCCATTCTGTCTGGGAGTAGGATTCAGTCCCTCAAGTGTTCAAGGTAGATCTGATCGCAACCTTGTTTACATACAAGGGTATCAAGCAAAGCAGCCCTAGCTAGCGGAGCGTCAAACTGATGTGCTGCGCTGGAAATGTGCCGGCAAGAATCTGGCCCAGTGTGGAAATTTTTGAAGCCGGTGCTCCTGAGGAATATTGTCGAGCTTGAATTAGTCGTAATAAAGTGGATATGATGTTGGCTGCCTGACAGACCTAGGAGAAGTTTAATGAAGAAAACCAGCCGCCTCACTCTCTGCGTTTGGATTTCACCAGGGTGATTGATTCCGTGACTCGTAAAATATTGTGGATGATGCTTGATCAGTTTGAATGTCCAGGTAATTCCATCAATTTAATTAGAACGTTATTTGTGGATACGAAGACAAGGGTGCAATCGTGTGGACTGATCTCTGACGAAATTGATGTTGTCACTGATATGGAATTGTTGTGTTCTAGTCCCAATCTCATTTAGTCTAAACTCGACCGCAACGCTAACAACTGCTCTTCAAAATTCTGGAGACGATTTGGGAGTTGAATATTGTACGAGTGGTCGTTTTCCAAATATACGACGTTTTGACCACCCAGTTCGGCTATTTACTTCAAGGATGCGCATGGTGCTGTTTACAGACGTGAGGTTAAACCTCAGCAACTGACCACGAAATTCGCTACCGCGGCATCCAAAAGTGTCATTATTATAAATTCCTTTCAGCCTTCTGTGGCCGAAGGTTTTGTTCCTTAGCCTCAAATATGCATTAATTGAGACACGGTTGATGGCTGCACTGAATTCCGCTACCCAAGCAAGAATCTGTTGAAAGATATGTCCGTGAGATACGAGTTGCACGCTTGCACGACGAAGGTATCTTGGAAGACGTACCTAGAAGAACCACGGCCCGAAGTGAAACGCTAGGTTGCTTGTCTACCGCTCACTTGTGTTCTCCGCGCTTTAGGAACGGGATTTGAAGTAATTCAAATGTTTTGGAGAAGCGTAGCTGCAAAAAAGCAGGCCTATAAATTAATTGAAACCAGGAACAGAAGCAGTATCCTCGCCGGACTTCTGAAGTTTGCATTTGTTTACAATCACAGGTTACTGGTGTGTTCTGAGTCGTCACCTAGGTTGGATTGCAGAAAAGTGTAATTGTCTGTTGATGTTTGCGTACAAAGTTTGTACTTTATGGTCACCTTGATCCCTGTATCACCTCAATACTTAAGAAACACAGAGAGACGAGGATTTCAACTGCAATCTTTTTTTAACAGTGACCAGTCTGATTGCTAAATGAATGACAAATGTACTTTGGGACGGCAGGATAGCTACTAATAACTTTGTCTGTCATTCCATTTTGGTATGAACCTAACCAAATACTACCCGTCAGGTATTTCTTTTCGATTGAAGAACGTGTCGTTGTTCACAGCAATTCATCCACGTCGGTAAGAGTACTCTACTCTGATTGGTGAAACTCCATTTAGTAGATTTCCTCATGTGTCTCGCGGGCATCACTGAACAGTTTTGTACTGGGTGTTGTGAAATGGTCTGATTTGGTTGGGACAATTTCGAGATGTCCCATTATTCACGGTTCTCACTTTACATTTTCAGATAAAATTGGTGACGGCTTACTTTCAAAACTCTATCTACGCTCTCTGAAAGCGAATCTGGCAAGCAAGTGTATCATGGTTTCGTTAAAACTTGTTTTGTGCAAAAGTGTGCTTATAAAATATTGATGTAATCCGTAGGCTTGTTGTCGGTCAACGAACCCCATTAGTGTTGCAATACTAGCGTTTGCTGCAAACAGCACAGGCCAGAAGCAGTGCGTATAGCCAAATCCTGATCCCAAGTCTATAGCGAGTGGATACCGATGAGGTTACCCAGTTAGAAGCAAGAGTCCATTCAGCCATCGATTGGCCCACCCAAGAAACATGACGTGTGGATGGATGTTGTTAAACGGACGCAAATCACCTTGCTAGTTTGACTATTGGTTCAGTAGATGGTAGGATTATAATGTGCGCATACAATGTGGAATCGGTTGTGCTCAATATATTTCATTGTGACCAAATCGGCGTATTTGTATAAGTTAGACAACAATCTCATTTGCAGTCGTACTTCTCACATTCACCTGGAATACTCCTGATGGTTTTTCACGGAAAGTGTGCTAGATATGGAGTTTCACTGACTACAACTTAGCACTAGTAGGGCAAAGGCCTATCATGATTGAATGCTGAACTCCGATCCACGTATTTGTGAAGCGATCGTGTTGATCATTAATAGCATCGACCCTGCACTGGGTATCACCAAGGTATCACACTTTTGGCCACAATCACATATCTGTAATGATACTCCCAATCTTAATATGACTAGGAAAGTCTATTTACAAAATTAGCAATTCAGGTTAACTAAAGAGTTGTTGTGCCTTCTTAGTTGAGACAAACGAGTGACGTACGCAGTGCTCATGAACGATCAATTTGATGGGAACATCTTTGCATACGCATTGTTGATTATTGGAGAAAGTTTGAATGTGGCGATTCGACCACCGCTAAAGCAGGCCCAATTAAACAGTAGTGAACATACTTGGCTCACAGGCGCGCAAAGGCATAAATTTTAATTCTGGGTTGGTGCGCTAGCAAGATTATCCGTCAGTGATTTGCTCTAGCAAGCGCAAAGCTTAAGTTCAGTACATCTTCCTTTAGAATGAGAGCGACTGGAGTACCTACATTATTGCGAAAACTAAGGTTAAAAGTATAAGTCGTATCCAATTATTGACAGGGTAAGAACTTACCATTTTTAGTTCTTTCTATTGTGTTTCTAATTCTTCTAAAGCCAACTTACACTAACAACGTGCATCCCTAATGACTATTTCAATGCTGAATTAAGTTACGAATGAAATTTTTATGGATGATAACCGACTGTTCGCTAATTGCTTGTTAATGCAGTACACCTACGTGGTCTTCTTCACCTCGAGTCGATGTCGAAATTCTCAGGTAATGCTTTTTGTCATAATTTGCAAAGTTAAATTCCGATAGTTTGTTGTTAGCCNAAACAGTAGTGAACGTGCTTGGCTCACAAGCGCGCAAGGGCATAAATTTTGATTCTGGGTTGGTGCGCGAGCAAGACTATCCGTCAGTGATTTGCTCCAACAAGCGCAAAGCTTAAGTTCAGTACATCATCCTTTGTTGTACGGTTTGTTAGCTTCTTCAATGACATCCTCATTCAGCATGTTCTGTATTTGTCTTTTCAATTCCTCCTCAAGATGAACCGGTATCCTGCGGGGCCCGTGAGGTCGAAATGTTTCGGTTGTTGGTATTTATGGGCAATCCAGTTGCAAAATCCGTACAGATCATCGTCATTCGTAAATACTTGCGCGTATTTCCCGACCGTGGACTGGAGCAATGGGGCTGTGCAAATGGGGGGTTTAGCCTTGCGTACTTGGTTGATGCTATCCTGTCACTGTCCTAAGCGTCAGGGAGCCATACATGGTTGACAACTTTATGAGCTTCAAGTCAATTACGGCATCTGTTGCAGCGAGGAAATTGGCTCTGAGTATCGTTTGCCTGGTTTCTGAGGATATAATAAAATGGTGCTTTACGACATGGCCGCCGATACCTACCCAACATTCTTTCACACCGCCAACTAGTGTACTATGACCACTAACCGTCCTGATTATCATGGATGTCAGTTCTAGGTTCTGCTTTTCTGCACGAGCTATAAGCGAAATAGCCACCCCTGTCAACTTCAACCCCGTTACTATACCATTTTCCGTATCTGTTTCCATTTTAGGCATTCGTTTAAGCAGGGCCAACTTCCAAAAAGTGGGAAGTACAAAATCAATTTGTGGTTGCTCTGAATAGAGCATTCTTCGTTCCCTGAGATGATGTGGGTTTACGGTTGTGACCCAACCGTTTCAACGTTCATCGCCTGCATACAACATCGTCCGACATGACGAACGAAGCTAGCGCAATGGTTTCTGGTGACGTCGCACATAGCATACATAAATACTCTTTCCAGGGCCCGCATTCCCCACTCCTTTTGACTTTGCACACCTTGAGGATCTCCGGTTATTATTGTCTCGTGGTGCATCCGCAGTTTTCTTTTAACTCTTGCTTTCACCATGCTCCAGACATTCTCAACTGGGTTCAGCATTGGTGAATAGGGTGCCAATCGTAAGATTTGTCCTCCGTTGCATGCTGTCGTCCCTTTTAATGAACGTCTCATTGACCTCGTACAGAACAAATTGAAGTTTGTATCATCCATTCAGCAAATAGTCTTCGCACTTGCATAACACTCCATCAGCCGATATGCAAACAGTCGCCGTAACTCCAAATTCTCAGTTGAGTTCATACCAATGGGTACTTGGCGCAGTTTCTTGGCAGTTATGCACCGGCCATCCAAGTATCGATTAATCGTTGTGATCGACAACTCCTTCTCAAACTCAGTCTTTACACGCAGTCTCAAAAATCGCAGTGTAATCGTTGGGTTCACGAAAATTCACTCCAGCAACATGTCGATCACTGATTCCGTCGGAATCTTGCTTCTGTGTCTTTTACGGGCTGAGCTTCATAACCGATGCAATCCACATGTAGCCACCGTGCACCAGTCACCTCCCTTTTCAAGTGCTTCGATAATACGTCTGCATGTTTCGGGACTGATGCAAGTGTACTTGCGTACACCAGCCATGTGTGTAAGATAACTAATGAAAATGTTCTCACAAACTGGTTCACTCCCACATCACGGCTCGAAGTCTACCACGACCCCAAAGCTCACGCCTATTGGACGTGAGATTCACAGACATCCCTAACCACTCACAACCATTTGCCTGTCAAAGGAACCAATACGGCCAGCGGTTTGATGAATTAGTAGGAACAGGGTCAGGTGATCTGTGCTCCAATTTGGCCGCTAACCCCGGTCTCATTAGGCAAATTTGTTGACACCCCTCGAATAACGCAAACCACTTCCTCTACCAAAGTAGCCAATCGCGTTCTTGCGTCACGTCCAAGAATCTAAGGTGGAAATTCTAATGCACCAAAGTGATTTGCCTTAGCACGTAACGGAAAATCTTTTGCCCTAAATAGAAACAGATATGAAGAATGGTGTAGTTGACCAGCCCAACAAAAAGAGCAATCACGAAACACTTTATTTTTAGACCTATTTGACCGCCGGATTGGGCAACCATTCTTCCAACGTCATTTTCCCCACATATGAAGCAGCCTCTTGGTTGATCGTTCCTCCATGATTGTGTCTGTAAAAGAAGCTTCACATGCGATTTCGCATATTGTGCAACCTTCCGCACAGGTCATGTCAAAAACTGAACCACAAACGCGTGCACTTATTTGCACGACAGGCATGCACTCACATACATTGGGTGACAGTACGATATCATTCGCCTTGGTGAAAGTTCTCACACAGCATGTACACACCGTTCCGATAGTCTGTTCTTGTCCGTCGCGTTCGAGGCTTGTCATCTTGTTCCTGAATGTCGCCTGTGGGTAATATACTACTTGTGAGTAGTATACTACTCACAGCAAAACTGCCTGTTATACAACACCTTTGGAATGAGAGCGACCGGAGTAGCCTACATTAATGCGCAAACTAAGGTTGAAAGTATAGGTCGTATCCAATTATTGACAGGTTAAGAACTTACAATTTTTAGTTCTTTCTATTGTGTTTCTAATTCTTCTAAAGCCAACTTACACTAACAACGTGCATCCCTAATGACTATTTCAATGCTGAATTAAGTTACGAATGAAATTTTTATGGATGATAACCGACTGTTCGCTAATTGCTTGTTAATGCAGTACACCTACGTGGTCTTCTTCACCTCGAGTCGATGTCGAAATTCTCAGGTAATGCTTTTTGTCATAATTTGCAAAGTTAAATTCCGATAGTTTGTTGTTAGCCTCAGTGGCTGAAACAGTGGTCAGCATCATTATGGTGCGGGCGGAAGACATCCGTATTCCTTGTTAGGAGGAGTAAATTCCAAACTGAACTGTTGATACTGGACTAATTGATAGTTGTACGGTACGGTTGTTGTCTTATGTCTGATATGATTTAAAATGTTGCATCCGTTGAGGCGTGTTTGTTTTGTTTTCAGAAAATTTGTGAAAATGTGCTTCTATTTCCCTGTTTGCTGTGTGCAGTAAACAGCTTCGAATAATTTTGTACCACATAGAACTCACTCAGAATGTATCTGTTTTTATCTTTCTATAACTATCACTGTGCACAAGGTTGTGTGATATTGCCTGGTACACTCTCAACTTCATCTATGCCTGATTGTTTAACTGAGCTAACTTCTCGTCAACTAGTAGTCATTTTGAGGGGTAGCTTTTGTAGGCGTATTTTGAACACCTCTTCTGCTGGATAATCTGAGTATCCGGTCAGTTCACACTCAAGTTGACAGAGCATCTTCATTGTAATTTGTGTCACTAAAATCCTATGGATTCCAATTATTTCGATCCTCTTTCTCTGACTGGATGGTAGTCTGATTGACCCGACCGTCTGGCTCGGAGTCATTTGGGCTCTCGATGACGCATTTCTCAGTGTGTTCTCATAAATCACCAGGATCAAATTGACATCCATTAACGTTAGTGGTGGATAATTCGTGGTGTGGCTTACACTTGAACAAGCTCAAATGCTTCTCCTTCTTGTGCGTCTTCAACAGAAGTTGTAGCAGTTGCAGATAAAACTGCTTGAGACGATGGTGCACAGCTTTGAGCTGCAAGGTCATTCTTCCGACACTGGCTAGCTCTTTATAGGCCTCGTTGGATGTTCGAGTGCAAATTTCCATTTTGTTCAGACCTCGGATGTGCATTTTAAAGCTTTGTTCTAGAAATACGAAGGTATATTTCGGATAGAAATGACAAATGGGAGTGACACTCAGAAAGTTGGACTGCTGTTTCGCAAACCTGAACCAGCAGGACGGTGAAGATATTGCGGTCAAAAGTATGAAACAGATTTTCGATCGACAATCATATTTGCCAAACATTCGGTTGCACTCTGTGAGGAGATCAAGAATGAACGTGTTGATTTTTTGACGTACGCGGGAATTGTCAGTCATAAATGTGGCCGACTCAAGACAAGACGGTTGACGACTTCAAGCGCCTGATTTTCATCCGTGGACTCAATTCTTCAAGTGAAGCGGAGAGTAGTAGCCAACTCCTCAACAGGATGAGATCAGATCTTGACATGCGTCTGTAGACGGTTACTGACGAGTGTCAGAGAGTATTTAACCTGGATCACAACAACTTCATCGAACAGTCGCAAAGGGGAACAACGGTACAGATGCAGCCGATGTGACGATGTAGATTAAGCTCCGAAGCATCAAACAAAAATTAAACTGTTGCTTTTGTAGCCTCTCACACGCTATTGGCGCTTCGTGCAACTTTGTCTATTCAAGAAGTACACATATATCAAATATGCATCAAACTGATACATAAAGAAGTTCACTGCTACACAGTGATTTGTACTTAAAAGATGTTGCTGTGCTGTTTCTCGTGATGATGCACAATTCGAAGAAACACACCATCTTACGGATCGCTCAGATCGCCATCTGTTTGGTCCTGAATGGACTGATCGGCTTCAACTGCAAAGATCTCCGTTGAACGTGATACACAACAACATCAGCACCGCTAATGTCGAATCTATGAGAATCAGTTTGAGGTTCACCAAACTTCCTCGTCGACAACTACTCACTGTATTCCATGACTGCATGGGATCCTGAAAGTAAGCAAAAGTCATTATGCCCTTAGATTCAAACACAAGATCCATATTCAGTCTAGTGCATCAAGTTCTGTATACCGCACTACCCGTTGTGAAAAGCGGTGGAGATTTCCTAGGAGTCTGGAGTTCTTCAACCAGCATCATATCGTGTTGATCAAGAGCCTAAAACGTGTCGTGTGCATCTGTGCCAAACTTTTTATTGGCTACCCAAGAGTATCCACTGCTTTTTCCAAAACATCTGTTTGCAGAAGACAATGGATCTCACTGAATTCAGGTGAAATTTGCACAGAACTCCCAGAAACATCTGACAATCAACACTCACATCGGTCAGTTTCGATCGTGTAAATTGCTGAAGTGGTGAGAGTATAAGGAGCAGCTAGCGGCAGTCACTCATCTAGAGAGGTGACACCGCTTTCTGTATAACAATGGAATAACAAGTGGGGAGAATGTACAGAGAAAGAAGGAATAGACGGAAGGCGGGCGACCGGGAGACAGAGAATGAAAACAATAAAGAGATGCAGGACTAGGAATGCTCGATTGTCGATAACCACCTTGGAATAATCCCATTGTCTAGCTGCTGCTTAAATGCACTGACTGATGTTGCGAGGACACTAGTTGCTAGTAATGAGTGGACTCGGGTAGGAAAACCATCCAGTCTGCGTGGGAAAATGATACTCGGTGTAGAAATCCTGTAATCGTGACCTATACGGTGCATCATATCACCAGTGATGAGAAGATTTCTGTTCTGGCCATCCGGAAATCAGAGATTTATACCAGCAAAAAGTTACCCCTCAATCGTCTGTTGGCCGGTAGAAAGATGTTTAGCCTTGAAAGGCCCTCTTTATATGGCAGGGAAGGTGGCCACACAACCCCCTTGGTTGCTCTCCTCTGGGTGACCTCCAGAGAAGTTGCATGGTCTTTCCGGTAGTTACTCCATCAGCGTGCTGTAAATAAGGAAGGATGCATCGACCGGGAATTTTTTAAGGGCCTTATTGAACACTAATAGCCTATTACTGAATTTCTTTACTATCAAAAACCGTCGCCATTATGGCAGAGGTTTTATGTGGTCATGGTACCCATATCACACTCCAGATGGACATTAGGTGAAGCAGTGTACCCGTTGCGATATACCCTAGCAATGTACTGACTAATATGTTCAGCCTTCGACTAGGAAGTGTTGCATGGCAATCGATTTTTCATGGACTATGGGTGCAGAGCATCCAGATCTCTTTGTGAATTACGCGTCAGTGTTTCGCATCATCAGCATAAATAACGGTAGGAAAACCACCCACAGCTGGAATGTCGTCGGCGTCAGTTAAAAATAATAATCCTATGTCATACCAGTTGCAGTCTAAATAGCTGACCATTAATCCTAGCTGTATACGTTGGATAAGGTAGGCACCGTTTAGGCTGTAGACTAACCGCATCACAAAATTCAACTTGTTTACTTTATTCAACAGAATAATCTGACGGATTTCACAAAGGGCTTTCGTGAATTCTAAGAATTTCACAGTTACCTCGAAGCGTTCTTCGGCAGCTTCCATCCATGAGTCAGCTAAAACCGGCAAATTAGTTATGTACCAGCAACCGTGCTGGTCCGGTTACAAAAGTGATTTGGTATATAAATCAACTCTTACAAAATCGCCCACCGTGTTTTCCGTTGCTTTTAACAGGAATAGCAGTGGAGCAATCGGTATGAATTTGTCGGCATTTGTTCTATTCCAGGCCGTGTGGATGAGAGAGGTGACGCCGTGTATGGATGGAATACTACCGAGATTATGCGTTGGCAAAAGCGAGCAGACGATTTCGCCAACTCATCTGCACATTACTTCAGCACAAGTAGAGGTATATCATCAAGCCCCGGTGCACAACAGAAGTAATTTGGCGCGTACGTTGGTCGGGGTGAACTTGTGGAATGAATCCGCAGGACACGTAGGAATGAAAGTCGTGGTGCATGATTCTGTCTCAACAGTGTCGCTGATTACAGATGCATACTGAGCATGCATTATCTCTGCTGTCTCAGAGTCCGAAACAGAAAACCCTCAACGTTACAAAAGTGATGATACAGCAACTTTTGACTTGTCGGGAGAGCCAGGCTTCATGATAAAATCCTGGGACAGTCATCAGTGAATTTTGCAAGTAGTAGTCGATGAATCCCAAGGCTATCATGTAGTGATTATGCCAACATTTGTATGGCATGTGCGAAACACCATATGCTTCAAGAAGAAACACATACCACAAGGTCCACTTCTGTTTCGTTGCGCGTTCGGTTGGGGGTTTGGACCAAGACAGCTTGTAGGCGTGGCGTAAAGTGTAGAGTGAGACAGACCTAGCCACCGCAGTGAGTAGATAAGACGTAATGTAGTTTGGGTGTTCATCACCTGTACTACGCTTGCCAGGTGGGAGCCAGTTGGTTTGAAACAAGTGTTTCAGGATCTCCCGGATATCGACTGATCCAAAGTTGCTCCGCACCGGCATTGAAGAGCGAGTCATGGTGAGATCACATATCAGACGGAGGCTACCAATGGTGTAGCCGCTTGAGCTCAACAGCGCAACAACCAAGTGGGATTCGGCAGTTAACACAAGGTCCAGTCATGATGGTCTATGACTTTCTCCTCACATCGCGGACGTTTGACGCACCCAGTAAATTCTACTCCCTGCACGAAGTTTTAGNGTTTTAGAACTTTACAGTTGCATTACCGGGGGTTACTCCACTGACCATTTCTACCTGTGGGAAGTCGGAATCATTCGGAAGGATGGTGGGATATCCTCGGACTGTGCATTCTTTCGTCCCCTTCTGAGGTTACGGCTGGGGCAGAATAACTGGCGCCAACGATGACGTGTAGTGAGTGAGGTATACCGGTGGCTATTCACAGAGGCTCGTCTATTGACAGAAGGACCGGACGGTTAATTAGGACTGCGCGTA
>QNGE01006310.1:0-33055 GCA_008508345.1 Paragonimus westermani
ATCGTTCCAGCTCAATTGCATCCACTCGGTCGTTCCGCGATACAACAGATGATGTTATTGAAAATGACGGAT
The DNA here is from genome assembly GCA_008508345.1 of Paragonimus westermani. NCBI lineage: Eukaryota > Metazoa > Platyhelminthes > Trematoda > Plagiorchiida > Troglotrematidae > Paragonimus > Paragonimus westermani. The sequence continues at coordinate 73 of QNGE01006310.1, forward strand.
TTGGCCGACATCCCCATTTTCAACGAGGGCCCACGCACTTCATTTGCAAATCACCCAGGAATTAGGTTGATTCTTACTACGTCAAACTTGCTCGCAGTTATTGTGCTTCGTATATTGAGCGAAACGCGCGGGAAGTATCCGTGAGAGGCAAGTCTGGTTTCGCATTGACCGTGGCTGCATTGATCCCATTCTTACACTCCGCCAGATGCTTGAACTCCGCCATTCCTGTAGAATGCTGGTAGTTGTCTTCTTGAACATCAGAGGGTTCGGTTGACAGGGGCTGCACTCTGGGATTGTATGCCAGTGAAGGTGTGTATGAGACGTATGCAAACATCCTGAAAGCAATTTACTGTCAGGCCTTGTGCAGGATTAAGGCTTATGACAACATATCGCTGACCCATAGCATCTCGAGCAGAATGCAACAAGGCTGCCCAGTCTCCCTTTTCTATTTAACTTTGCAGTGGACGAGGTCCTAGAGCGTGTTCTGTTAGACTGTGAACATGATGATGATGTTTTGCTCCCATGCACTCGACTTCGAGACATGGGGTATGCACACGATGTCGCCTTAATCTGTGAGAGTTCACAGGGATCTCAGAACATCTGAGGTTAAACGCTTCAGTTCATTAGTTTGGTATCACTTTTGCACCTGCTAAGTGCAAGACGCGGTTGCAAAATTGATGGGACTGCGCGTTCTCTCACCCTTGATGGTGGGCCTTTGGAGATAGTTGAGAACTCCGTGCACCTTAAATGCTGCTGCAGCGCTGGTGAATTGTCTGATGAGACCACAAATTACAGAGCAAAAACGTGGATGGCGTTTGCCAACTTACGCCGTCTAGGATTTTGGCATGATTTCAGTCTGTATAGAATGCCGGTTGTACAAAATGCCACCGTAATTGCAACGCCATTGTGGGGCCACGAAACATGGTCCATTCGCGCTGAAGATGTTCACAGATTATCCGTTTCTGACTATCGGTGTTTCCGAATCGTTATCGGCGTGTGGTGGGAGCACCGTGTCCGCATTGGCGATCTTCACCGAAGTGTCTTCGGAACGGATAGGCTCTTCCTACTCCTAACCATATTGATCTCGTCCCACATGCTTCTTTGGCTTGGCTATATCTTACGAATGCCAGCTCATCACCTGTGACATCATGCGAGTGGTGGGTTAGGCCGGAAGCGACGGCTCGGTGGTTGGCGCATGACGGGTTCGGAATATGAAGTCACTCTTTGTGAAGCTTGTTTCAGAAGGGCGTTCGCGGCTTCCCGGCTGGGGTCCGAAAGACACTGAACATCTTTGGATGAGTACGCTGTCCGGTGTGGCGAAGAACATAAGTCGGCGGCGCTCTTGTTACAAGTCTCTTTATGTATCGCCGCAACTTTCTCATCTCTCCACACTTGTTTCCTCTATCTTGCACACTACTTTTTTTCTCATGTTGTGGAACGTTTGCCACTCCTTGCACTTTTCACGTGTTATCTACGAGACTTTGGTACTCCCAGGTACAACTTTATCAGACAAACCGAAGGGGAGCAGTCAGATGAGGAGCATATGTTGCACCACTGACCGCGTAGGAATGCTTAGATAGTAAGGCACAATCCTATGAGCATACAGCAGAACTTTTTTATTTGCAGTAATGTTCTCCTTTAACATGCAAGCCGGCTGTTTTTACTCTTAATGCGCACAAAACTTACGGACCAACTTTGAAGCAATGTTAAAACTCTGGGGGACAGTGTTCTTCCGAAGTAGGAGTTTCAACAAGTCCTGTAAAAGGAAACCGCACCAAGAGGGGTGAGCCAAAGACCCAGTAAGCCCTGCACACGACTTTATGCGGACGAAAACTAAACCGGCGCCAACAGCATAGCAGCACGTCCTGTCCCAATTCAAATGCAGTGCGTGCACGCTTGCTTGTTTGGGCTGAACGTTACACTCGCGAGTCATGGAGAGGGATATCGGAAAATGTAACGTCTAGCGAAGGGTTTCTTACTACTAATAATTCAAGTTTAGAGCTTGATGTGTTTTGCATCTTAGATACGTGGATCCACTATTTTAGTACGGCTCTTCACCTGCATGCAATTCTAGATAACTGTCGATCCAAGCGCTTCTCTCTTGGGATCTCTGGCGTCGCCGGTTTGAAACCTGTTGATCAAACCGGTGTGGATATCACACGTAGTTTTGGCAAAAAACAACGACCTTTCGGTTTGATATTAATGGACGTTTCTTTATGTGCTGCCAGGTTCAATACTTCGTCTAAGGTATCCCATCGCAATTCACGAAAGCATGTTGCACTCATATCGACGCACCATCTAGTGGACGGTAGTTCGGATATCTTCAACAGTGCGTTCTATGATGCCCTTGTCGGCCTTCTGAGACAGACTAAACAATACAATATCATGTTAGCCGGAGATTTGAACTCTCTTCTCAAAACGAGAAGCGACTGGGTAGTGTGTTCAATGTCCGAGCATAACTCGCTGACAACGTTGAAAGACTTCTGCAGTAGTGCACATCTCATGGTGTCTACCCTTTCGGATACCGCATTTCACCATCGAACGCAGCATTGTATCATGTTGAGTCTGCCTAGAGGACAATCTGCCTTGTATACAACTCTGTAGCACTCATTTATGTTTACTCTACTCTCTTAAAGATCGCTGTACATTTTGCAGAAAACGTCTGGGTTCGAGTGCTGCTATTGTACGTACCTCTTGTTTTACCGTTTGCCCAGAGGTCATACATTCGTAAATACCAGATAATTATCTGATTTTCGGGTGGAGGGAATGTGAATAACGCTCATCAGGAGACAGTGGTGAACACATTACTCATTTCGAGTTGGGTGAGAGAACGTAACTAGTACTGGGAAGGAATCGGAGCAGTTGCGAAAACCTACCATGAAAGGACGTATTTTGAGGGAGCTGTGCAGTTACGACCGCATTGATTATTTGTCCTGTCAATAAACCTCATGAGAAAGCTTCACTCGATTCAACTTGGCTCAGGATATGTCGGCGACCATCGACAGTCCAAAACGTGGGTACATCTGCACCGAACCAACAAAAAATACAGGGTAACCTTCATGTCTGAGAACAGTAGGTGGCTGTTTTTCCCTATGATGGTTGTGTTGTCCGTCATATCGGTGTAAACGAAATCATATCTAGAAAAGGTATTTGAATTATTTGCAGCCAGACGCATTGATTTGGCAGATGGGATGAACATTTTGAGGAGCAATTCAGCTGGCCTCGACACAGACCACGTAGACGGCAGGACTCAAATGGTCACTTGTTAGTTCCCAGATTGCCTTCTCTCAGAAGCAGAAGCGGTCTGGAATCTAACTTACCAAAGTGTAGCAAGATGCCTTCCTCCTTTTCATGGGTGCCGGAGAGAATTAGATCCCAGAATTGACGTCAGTCAGTCAGATTGTCTGAAAAACTGAAAAGTACATCGCAATTGGTGCTTATCAACCTGTATTTCCTTTTTCAGATAGGTGACCTAAAGTCTGTATCACAGCTTCAGACGTCAGTCTGGTGTCCACTGCACCCAAGTTACTACCGTCACGACGAGATTGGACCTTGACGCGGTGTGACGGCTTGCGCATCTCGATGGGCTAAACTGGGCTGTGTGGTCACAACACCTATAGAATCACTCATATCAGGCAGGCCAACAGGTAGAGGTCTGACAGACCACAGTCTCCTGGTCAGTCAGGTTGGGGGTTAGAAAAAGGTGGGCATCCTTCCCCGAAAAATGTACCAGTTCTGGTACACTGCTGTTCACCCGCCGCATCACGGTACAGGTTTTTGAGCCAAAGATTTTGGTTGAGAGCCTTAATCATTCTTCCGTTCAGTTCTGGCCGTCCTGGCAGTGTCTCAGCCCACACAACCATGAATACTCACAAAAGCAACAATCCCATACTACATCGGCTGTCTTCCAATATAAACCGGGTCACCCTGTCGGCTGTGTGCAACAGGGTGGATAGGCGAAAAAATGCTACTGCTGACCCCTCCCTCACTATCCTATCAAACTTAACTCTCAGTCTCCTCGCGACCCACCATTTCTGTTAATTATTCTGCAGGTCTCACGACAGATAGCTAATGATAATAACACCGAACCGGTAAATTCCATGCCTTACCATTCACCTTCAGGCCTCCGTCGTCTATTGTTTAGACCTAGGATGCGAATTAATATAGATGCGTTCAATGTTCACACGCTAAAACAGGTAAGTTAACAGGCTGCTCTCGCACGAACGTTAGACTCGTTGAATATCGATGTCTACTGTATCTCGGACACTAGAATCTAGGGAAATAGTCAACGTGTAGAACTAACAGCGCCCGCATTGTCTACCCGATACTGGTTACACACTTCGGGCGACCCCACGGCCGCCATTACGAATCAGACTTGAGTTGGTATAGTCCTCAGCACGCACTGGTAAGTTGTATTCCTGTTAACAGTAGACTTCGTGCCGTCCGCTTGGCAAGTTCAACTAAGGTCAGCTCTAGACGCAAGACTTTCAGATATCTTCTCATTGTGTCTGCTTACGCTCCTGCTGACTACAGTGACACCGGTGTCAAGGACGCCTTTTACACAGATCTGGCCGCTCTCCTTCGGTTGACACGTTGTTAGGATGTGGTCTTTCTGGGCGGAGATGTGAATGCACAGTTCGGCCGTCTTGGTGAGGTCGAGTCTTGTTTAGGTGGCAGGTTTGGGATAGTAGCACATCACTCAGGTAATGGTGGGAGTTTGTTGCACTTAAGTGCCGAGCACATGCTATTTTTAGCCAGCACTAGTTTTAGGCATCGTGCACGTCATTACTGTACTTGACGCCCTGCTTCTCTGAATCATACCTGGTCTCAGATAGATCACAGCCGTTACTTATGGGTGGTGGGGTTCCATTCAGGACTGTCGTTATTATTCGAGCACGTACTTGGATTTAGATCATGCGTTGGTACGTTGTCGTTTTCCCCTTACTTCTGCTGGTCAACGACCTCACGGACAGCAATGATTAGCTGTTGAGAAACAGGCTTTATCATCGGTAAAGCATAAGTACCAAACCAACTTGGAAATCGGGCTTAGTAATCCCCACTCCCCACATCCTAATCTCACAGGCCATTTGGGAAGAAGATACTGTAGAATGCGGCATGGGGCCACATGGGTTGAGCATACATTGTATCTCGGTGAAATCCCTGGAGTTGTTAGGAGTCAGACGGAGCATTTCTCTTGATAGTTCCTATAACAAGGCGAGGAGAGATATCCGTAGAAAGCTGAAAGGTAGTCTAGAGTCTGATCGTGAGGCTTGGTTAGTGAAAAAAGTTGAGGAAAAGGACATCGCTTTTGCTTGTGGGAACACCGACAAGCTCTTTAAGCTTATCTGTGCCACTGGTCCCAAGCGACCGTCTGTCAGTGAAGCTATTAGCGAGACCGATGGCGCACTTATCTACAATAAGTCCAAAAGGTTAGAGCGGTGGGTGGAACATTTTGAGGGTCAATCTAGCTGGCCTGCTTCTACTGTATTGCCACTACACATTTGTGATGTAGCACCCTGGTCGGTATAGTTGGAGTCACCCGGTGAGACTGCGGTCCACCATTGGGTTTCACTTCTCAAACGTAGTAGGACTGTTGGTCAAGGTGATCTCGTGTGGGCACTTTTTATGAAATGTGGTAGGCGTTAGTAGAGGCATTGACTCGGCTGTTTCAATTTGTGTGGGTGACGGAGACCATATCTCTGTGCTGGAGTCATTCGATAGTGTTACCCTTACTGAAAAAAGGCATCAGGGGCTCTTGCGAAAATCGTAATGAAATCAGTCAGATCATAGTCACTGCTTGAGTTCCCGCATCCATTGTACTTCTTCGAATCACTGTAGCCTGTGGCAAACATAGGGGAATAGCAGACCGGGTTTCGCCTTGGACGGGGATATGTAGATCAAATTTTTACTCCTCGTCATGTTCTAGAGCAACGTCACGTGTACCGCCGGCCAACAATGGCCCCATTTTTCGACTATAAAGGTGCGTTTGATTCGGGGATCGATCTGCATTTTTGAGTCGCTTAAACGCCGGGGTGTACCGACCAAGTATGTGAACATACTGTTGGCGCTTTGTTCCTATAATTCAGCTCAGGTTAGGGTTTACGATGAGTTGACTGGCAATTTCAGTACCAGGAGTGGCTTTCGTGAATGTTGTCCACTTTCACCACTTTTAATTTTGTCTTAGACATGGTTATGTTACTGTTTGACAACTTTCGAGCAGCGCAAAGAGTGCTAAACGCTTTTTCACGTTCTGCCAATTAATTCAGAATCCGCTTTGCAACCTCAAAATGCAAAGTAGGATTGTTGTGATTACGTAGATTTAATGTTAGATAATGACGCCATGGAGGTTGTTGACCGGTTTGTATACCTGGGAAGTTGCATCAGCGACAGTTGAGGTGTAGGGAATGGAATGGAAGTGTGTGTCTCTAAGGCTAGAGTGGTGTTTTCTAATCTGAGGCACCTTTAGCGGCAGAGAAGTATTTCTCTAAAGCTTAACGGTCGCGTATATTAGACAGCAGCAGCGAAGCTTGGTTGCGCAGGGTAGAAGACTTAAATCGTCTTCAAGTATTTGACCACCGATGTCTGCGTTCAATCGCTCGTATCGGGTGGCACCAGCGTGTAGGCGACGAGGATGTTAAGATGCGGGTGTATGGTAGTGATTGTCAAACGAGTTCTTCTGTTCACTCCTCACATTTGCACAGATCTAGATTGTCAGTATATGTATTAAGGATGCCAGCTAGTCGCCTACCACACCATGCTCTGTTTGCCGACAATGCCGCCGACTGTCCTGAGGTTCGAAGTGGACAGATGATGATCTGGCGCATAGAAGTGAAATTGTCCACGAAGGGGTTGGCCACTGTAGATCGAGTTCGTCTCGGGGGTTGGGGCCCTCGCGGATCCCAGTGTCAGTGGCTGGAGACTTTAGATGAGACGGCGGCCGGTCGAACCTCGTGGGGGTTACTGCTATCGTTGTTTGTCCGAGTTGTGTGTGAAGTGAGTGCATTTGATGACGCTGGGCATTGAAAGCCGTAAGGAAGTTGTGTTGCTGGTGACGCCTTACTTTGACTTATAGCGTGGGTGTTTGTTTGGAAGGTGTTGGCACGTTGATGTTGAATGTTTGGATGTAGACGTAGCCACTTTGAGTGGCTAGGTTCTTTCCTATCCCCCTCTTCCCTCCTCCTTTTTTCCTGTACCGGGTTTGCTTTCATCTTATTCATGGTTATGTGGAAGTTAAGCATCGGCGTGAACTACTGACGTATTGCTGTCTGTGATAAGGATGATTTGTTTTCATCTCCTTTGTGGTTGTATGGCACTTAAAAACCAATGAGACCCACTGATTCATTGCTGTCTTTGAGGCTAATGGTGATGCAGTTACTGGCTTGTCTTTTTTAAGTGGGGGTAACTGAAATGAGTAGATAATAAACAAAATTCCGACCCGGTCGAGGGTGCACTCGCTATATTCTTACCTTGCAATGAATTTTGGAGAATTGGCTATCCCATGGGCCGATGACTTCGACGTTTTCTAACTCGCGGGCTGACGTCTCTTCAAATAGTTATGCTCTCCCTCGGAGCCGCTCTGTCGGAAATGAGTTCCAGAGATATGGATGGCTGTTAAGGTCGTTTTATGCCCACTCTGCAAGCAGGTTTAGGTTTTATGGACAATTGTTTCGGGTATTCTCCACTCCTGGCGGTGTTCGCCAAGAGCGCTCGGTTTCCCTCTCCTTGTTTACCTTTGTCCCGTACAACAATCTAGAAAGTTCGCCCAAGGAACTAAATGTGCTTGGAGTCCAGTGTTTTCTGGACACTAGGTTCACCGACATGACAAATTCATGCAGATCATGCTGAACAAGGTGAACGACCGTACTTTTCTGTATGGAATACCCTTCTCGTCTTCAAGGTGCAGAATACTGCTTCAGGTCTGGGACACTCTTACTCTCACCTTCACAGGCAATTTGTTTGAGACTGTCGACGCTTTCACGCAATTGGATAGCGCTATCTCATCAACTTGTGATATTGGTAATAACGTATCAGTGAGAACAGCAAATATATCTATTGTCTTCGCTAACCAGCGCCATGTGTGTGGTCGAAAAGAAGTCCAGTTGTGTGCGTCCACTTTTGTTCTGCCCTTCGAAAACACAGTCTGTTTTCGACGAATATATCAATATACCTGCTTTGTTTGACGATCTTTGTCACCCTCAAATAGTTCACACCGAATAGGATGAACCTCTGAGCAACTCGGTCGCTCACCAGCGCGTACTTAGGAATATGCGTTTAATTGGTCAGCTATGGAGTACACCGTCTAAGATATTTAGGTCACGTGCTATGCATGCCCTCTGTGAATTTCGCCGCACGGAATTGCTTACTGGGACTGCCAGCAGTTAGATAAAATTGCGGGATGGCTAGCGACAACTTGACCGCGAAATGTGGAGACCCTGTCTGTTCCGCTGAATAAGGTGAGCAGGTGTTGCCTGCTCGATGATGGACCTAGGGATCACTAAAATCACTAATTAGAAACGCCGTTCTTGATGGCAGTAAGGCACAGTCATGGTATGTCCGAACTTGCAACGTTTCCGATTTTATTTTAGCTGTGTTTTATCCACCTATATTCTTTCGCTGAATCTTTTCTCTCAGATTATTTCACTTCACTTGTGGTAAGCGGCGGATCGAGTCACCGTACATTCTAACCAGGTTCATCGCCGTTACGTTTTAATGACTGTCTAAGTGAACACTTGTTAAAATGGTGATATCCAGAATCCCATATTCAGTTTTTATTCTTGGTGGACCAGCTTGGATAAGGAGCATATCCTTCTATGTTCCCTGCAACTCTTGGAAGATAGTTGGACAAAACACTACCTGAATTACTTCAAGCTTCTAAACGGCAGTTACCAGCATACCAATTTTTTGAGGGTCTCCCAGTGATTGTTCCCTGTCATGGCTACATTGCTCACGGCGCTCGCTGGGTAGAAATTGATGAGCTCGTAAAAGCGATGCTGGACGTAGGGGCTTTATCTGTGTTCTCGGTAGATTTGAACGACCATAAAACTGGAAAACATATAGAAGTTAGTGACACAGTTTGCGGCAGATGTCTGCAACGAAGGCAGTGTAGCCGAGACAGACAAGAGGGCGGCATCAGCTTTGAGAGAGGAAGTGACTCAGTCGGTGGTCTGAAGGGCTTAGCATAAAAGCTTTCCATGAATATTCTTCCTGGGTGGGTCACCCGGTAGTAGAGGCCATTGAAAACGGGGCTATATGTTCAGATGATTTGGTTGACCGGGTAATATAGCAGTGCTTTGTTCAAATAAAGGAGACTATTTCGTTGATTACTTTAACAAGAAAGCGGATTGTAGGGCCAACATTTGAGTATCAGAATAGTTATAGGCTATTACCTGCTAGATGATGATATGGAAGACTGCAGAGTTCTAAAATTCAACCAGATTGTGAACCATCGTTTTGGTGTTTTCAGAAACCAGGCAGACGAGCTTTGAAATAGTCTTTCCAGCAGCGACAGGTGATAGACTTGGAATTCAAAAAGCCATCGATCACGGAACATCAGCCGAATGCACATTGCCAAGACAGCTCCCTTACTACTCCATTATCGCAGTTCATAGTCACGAAATGCTTCAAGTTATTAACTCATGACGATGACCCTTATGGCTTTTGAAATTAAACCGTACATGAGTGTAACACTCGAAATTAGGAACTTCCAATAGCCTTAGAAATCGTACTTGAATTGAAACCTTCTACTCCAGTAATAAGAAGACGTCGTACTGGTTGCTGTGAGCAGTTCATATTCATGAGACAAGAAGCCGAATTCATGGGTGTACAACATTATTAAATAAATCACAGTCTGTCATTGACTGGTCGTATTGACACATGTGAAGTTAATTGCTGCAATGCAAAACAAAGAAATTGGCGGGTAACGGAGAGCGTAACAATGTGACTGTTCGTCCAATCCTGATGCGGTATATTTGACGGGACGTTTGGATTGGCCCTCTGTCAGATCTTCTGTTAGTGTCGAGGTTTGAATGAACCGTGACTCGAGTAGATTTTCATCAAAATGAGCTGCCAACAATGGAGATATTTCGACTGCACGGACTCCACGGAATACCACTTTGTCTTGATGAGGAGGTGGAGACAGGAACATAGAACATGTCGAATGAAGACTTTATGATAGAAGCTGGCGGCCGATGCAGTTCACCCGTTTTCTTAATGCAGAAATTCAACGGGGCTTTTGGAGACTGAACGAGCGAACTCATTACACTTGTGCCGGTACCGTTAGTTGCCTATATTTCCAATAAGTTGGTGAAGTTCACGGTATTAGGTTTATCGTCCGGATACTGGCTGGTGGCGATCAACTTCGTAAATCGTGAGAAAACCGCTTTCAAGGCAAGCGGGACATAGTGTCAGTTTGAAGAAATGCCGTACGGTTCGTCCTGAGTACCATTCATATTTCAACGCAGGATGGATAGTTCAGTTGGTATGACGGATGGACAATGTGGAAATATATGGAGGTGTTGCTGTGGCATATGGCAACACAGAATAAAAGAATTCCGCGCCTCCAAGTGTCTTGAGACGAAATCAAAACTATGGCTTCTGATCAACGCCATTAAATCACAGCTCAGATGACCATCGGTGATGTTGCTGAGATCCAGGCTCCTCAGAGTTACATCAAGCTGTTGGGAAAAACAGGCGATTGGAGAGCCGTTGTTTGCGCATTACCGTCGCATGCCAAGATAGTTTCTGAGTCGAGAGGGGTGTTATAGTCGATTCGCGAAGGAATTTTTCTTTGTAGCGCCACCACTGTGCGAACTCTTTTTGTACTACAAGAAAATTGAATGAACCGATGACGCCCAGGGAGCGTCCATATGGTGCAACAACATATGAACAAGCAACAACTGACACTTAAACTTCCGAATTCACGTGAGGCATTCATTGTAACGATGGACGCCAGTGGCTATGACATTGGGGCAGAATTCAAATGAGGGGATGGAGAGCAATGGAATATATCAGCCAAACAAACGTACTTAATTATCGCGGAGGGATGCTTGTTAATCGCCTGGACACTGGGCAAGTGGAGTCCGTATCAACAATTTCACGTAGAAGCAAACCACAGTGCTGCGAATGGCACGAAAGACAAATTGATTCGATAGGTATTTGACCTACAATCATATGGTTTTACGACCAATCCTGTGCTTCAGGCAAGTAACTGGATCGGTGGGTTTCCATCCTCTGCTTGAATAACTTCTTGAGTGTGCTTTGGAGTGAACGGCCCAGTAGTGGAGCGGGACCCGTTAGCACTAGTGCGTTTACAGCTTCAGAGCTGGGTCCTCTAGAAGGTGGTCGGTGCTCTGTTGAAAGCTGCAAGGATCCCTACAAATCTTACTGAGGAGAGGCTGTAAATGATTGCTTCCCAATTGGATGAGTTCTTCATAGTGCCAGAATATCAGCATGGCAGTGTAACAGTGGCGGATCCTTTGCGCTGTTTATTTCGAGGCAAATGAGGAGGAAAATGTCATCAAATTGCCGCGAAATGCGGTCAGCTGAAACAAAGAGCATACTGGCTGAAGATGAAATGATGGCTTACGTAATTACCCACTAATTATGTTAACCACTGAATAACAACAGCCGATATGCTCAGCAGCCCTGGTGGTGAACACCTGCATCCAGACTTGATGAAAATGGTCTGTGGATATTGCGGGAATGTTTCCATTCAATACCCACAATACCCAGTACTTTCTGATCATGGTAGGAAATTGTACTCGTTGGATTGAAGTGGTCTACCAGAAGAATCTAGACTGAGAGACATGGGGGGGGGGAAGCACATCGTGGAGAACCTCGGTATACCTGAAGTTATACTGACGAATCAAGGTCAGCACTTTGATAGAGAAGGATCTTACAGAGCGGCTCGTGTAAAATGTATGCTTTTTTGGGCATTTTCACTTGCTTTGTAACGGATGTCGAGAAAATGAGAAATCCGCGAGTCAAGCATTTTTCACAGTCGCAACATGCTGATCCGTTATGGGAGCAGCATATTCTTTCGAATCAACGGAGTAGTCATCTTTACACACTTAGCGAACGTCTCGAATCTTGTGTTGCTAACTTCGCGTTGCCTTATGTGTTGAAATTTGTCCGGCACTGTTGGTATTAACTCCCTCGATTCACGTCAGGTTGCTTCCCGTAGATCTCCATTGAATCCAACCGCGTTTTGTTCTCATTGCACACAGCTGACTCCTATTTTCGATCCCAGCGTGCCTCGGGTATATAAAATCCCAGCAACATGCCAACAGAGGCTTTATTTGTCACCGATTAGTACCAATGACGGAGTTATTTATCCGATTAGTTGGTGGGCACTCGATTACAAGGGTCGGTCTACTCTGATAGACACGTTGTTAGATGCAGAACTTACTTCCACGCTAACCTCATCTCATTCGGTTTGTCTTGTACCGTGAAGGGCGCTAGTGCTTAGGCGGAAAACACCCAAGCTTAAGCCTAACCTCTCAGTCGGCGTATTGACGATGAGATCCCAAAAGGGCACAAAATTCGTCTTGGAATTATTCTACAGTTATTGTCCAGCAAGCTATGTGAATACTCCGGACTAGATTTTATTGAGACTTACTACTTTTAGTTAGACGTTGAAACGGACGCATAATGTGTGTTAGGGAATAAGCTCATAAGATGTCCAGAAGCGCGATTAACAAACAATTAGTACAAGTGTTCACATGTTAGTCACTTACAAATGCGTACAGGTAGGCGCGATCGCTGAGTTGGCAAGTGAAGTGAACGTTCATCCAAACGAGCAGACAAATGAACGCGAATACATGACGAGAGTCTTTTATTCGCTATGCGGCTCGAAGCACATGAATTTGTGGAGGGACAGTAGCGAGAAGGCGTCAAATAAAGCACAATCTTTATTGTCCAAATCGCCAGTCACATGCAACGCGCTCTCTCTCGTTTATGAGTCATAATTCCAACCCANGGCCGAGCGTTCGAAAACTCGCACCTCCGACCTGACAATCGATCACAATAGGCCGCATTCGGGCTGATATCTGTAGACTGCCGATGTTTGGCATCTTGAAGGATGTTATTATACAAGAGGTTGGGCGGAAACTAACCCTGAAGAATGAAAGTAAGGTATTGCTTTCATCTATTTACCAGTTGTAAGTACGTCACACAAGCGAGCACATTCACAGGGGTCAACGCAACTAATTCGCAAGGGCCACTTACGTTTACGCTGCTGATGGAGAGACGTATTTGCCATTGAGGCCTGCAAAGAAGAGTGGGGGTGACTGTAACTGATGGTGGTGGTGTGGATGGCTACTGAAGAGAAGAGAGCAGTTGAGCTTGCTCATTTCCTGTTAAAATGTGATATTTAAGATGTGTTCTCGAATTGGGTGAAGGATGCGTTTGTGGTGTATCGCATTTCTAGTATGAAAGTGGTTTCTTTGTTGTTTTCGATTGTGGCTTTCTTGCAGCTTCTTAACTTGAAATCGTCAACATTATCTTGGTATTTCAAAACCATTATTTGTTGTTTTATCCTTTCAACCAGATCATATCCACTCTGTTGGAATCTGCCAACAATATTCTCGAGCAGATAGAAGATCTTTGTCAACAATTTGGCGATCGGAGTACAGCTTTTTCGACTCTCTTGCGTCAGCCACGTGCTCGCCATACGTCCCCCTCAAGCAATCCCGATGCATCAAGAGCAAACCAGCTCTTATCAGTCGAGCGCGTTTGTTTATTTTTGGCCCCTGCTTTTGCTGGTCTCCTTAGGGGAATGGTCCGTGGAATACGATCGAACAATACACGTGCGCGTATGTCTGACAAGCAAATACCGCCGAGCATCATCTCCGCTCTATACCCGTCTCCAACTCAGAGCCATCCACCACATTCCAGCCATCAGTCGCCTCCTGGTATCCTGCCTAGTGTGAACAGCCGTCATCAAGTTGATCAAGACTTCATAATTGCCGTATTTCCGCAATTCCAATCAGTCATCCCTCACTCGTTATCGCATTCGCTCATGCTCGTCTCACAGGACGACGAGAACGAGAGGCTGGACGGTACGTCTTCTCTCAGTTTCATCAAGTATTCCATTAACGGTACTGGCTCCCATACTTCCGTGCTTTTTATCTTGTTTCGGGCTTATGGTATTGCCACCTACGCCAATCCACCGTTCACTTTACCTGATAACTTTATCGCTCTTCATAATCAAGCGTTTGCTTATTCGACCTCAGGCTACCTCGAGTGCTCAAGCTCCTATATGTCTAGGCTACTTTCATGCGACCCAGTTTGTCGGGTAATGACAAGTAATTTGTGGCGTATTTAAGAGCGGGAATTTTTCTTTAAATTCCGAAATATCCTTACTCTGTGGTCTTTTTCATTTTCTGCCTCGATAAGCAGTCAGCAAAGATTTTGCACATTCATTTGACAGTTGTACACGTGTTTTTGCCTATTGTTTTTTAGAAGCCGGTATTTGGTATACATTTATGGTAGCGTTTTCGATCGTCAAGTTTAAAATCCCACGTTCAGACATCAGCCACCAAAAGCTTTTCGGACGACCCGAAAACCTAACACATTCGCACAAAAAGTGGCTGGTTCTTAGGTTCCAGTTGACAATCCAGCTTTGATAAATTGTATTCTAATTTGTCGTAAGATAGTGGCTTGCGATCGTGACTATTTTGGTTAGTTAACTGCTAGAAGCACCCAATGAAATGTGTCCTCGTTACAAGAATGTTAATCAGCTTCGCAAACTGGTAAGCGAGTGCTCTTTGAAGTGAATGCAACGTGACTTCCACACTAGGGACCTGCTCCTCACTTATCACAAGTCCGTGTACGTGTGCTGCTCCACATTTGGCGTTCAGTGTGGAAACTGCTATAACTACTTTAGACGACCTAGTTGCTTGGTTGATGTAATTTTACTTGTTTGAAGGACTTAGCTGGTTAACACTAGTTATATGCTTCGGCTTAGCGAGTTATTATTATTCTCTATGTTGTGATAAACCCAGCCGTCAAACCTTCTTACTACAGCTAGGACTTACCTGTTTTGCACCTCCTTCTATCTGGTGTACGAAGCACAGTTTGTCGTTTTACGTTTCTCTGTTTTTCACATTTGTCCGCTGCCTGCAGTGAGCTCAGACCCGTTTGGTAATATGCCTAACGGTTCGGGTACCGTCACGGACCAATCGTCCACACGTGTAGACTGGCGCGCTTGGAATAATGCATGGTTGGAACCAAACGGAAGTGAATACTTGTTTGGCCAAGTTGCTTCAGTTTACGCGGGTCGCCTGCCACATCGTGCAGTACTCAGCGATGACTATCTAAGCAGTTGTCTCACCGCACCACAATTGATTTCTCTCGATCGGTCAGGACAGTTGTCCGGGGCATCCGAGATAACCTCATTGTCCTTCACTAGCAACCACATGAAGGCTTTGCTGAAACTGGTGCGTTCTTGTCTTTTTATCTCTCATTTTCGACTATCCACTTGCTTTTCATCGACTACCTGACGTTTGCAAATTTGTGGCTGCTTCGTTCTTCAACTCATTGTTTGTTGGCTCCATCACTTTTTCTTCAGCTGAGTTACATCATATCTGCAACTGATACACCACTGTGCTTGATTCCAATCTACTATTGCTTCCAAAGTCTTCCAAGGTAATTTAATAATCTTTTTCGACATTAATACGTAAGTGGTTGTTATTGCTGCCGAATGGCCATAAGGCGATGGGATGAATAGAAAGTTTCAATTTTCTGTTTGTACATCACAAGATGTTCGCTGTTGTGTGTCGTTCAACACAACACAGGTTGGTTAATGTCTGGTTGCTCAGACAAGAGCTGTCAAGGAGGTTAGGCGGGAGCCCCTGACCATGTGATTATTAATTGGGCGCAACTACCACCAGGCTGCTACGAGATGAAGCCCGTGCTCAAGCTCTGTTTTAGAAGTAAATGCAAGAAAGGGACTGGAGCCCACTTACTGAAAACATGTGTATCAACACTTGATCGACTGCGTTATATTTGTGTCGAACACACGGGGACAGTCCAGTTTCGCTGCATATTGCAGTACGAACGTAGAATTTGATTTTATGTGCTTTCTGTTTATCTGGTAGCTCTGTATGTTTTCTCAGACGACTTTCACTAGCGCCTTATCCCTTCCCCTTATAGTCGCAAACGTTGTTCTAATCTTTCTGCTTTTCCCTGCTTATTGTTTTTGTTAGCTGTGTTTAAAACATCCGTTTGGAAAAAATCCGCTATAATCCAAAAGCATGATGTAGCTTCGAACACATATACTGCATGAAGCAGTGCACAGAATCAGACAACATGTTTTATCCATTGTACCCTTGGGCTAGGCAGGCTCCTCATTGTCAAGTGAGTCAGACGCTTGAGTTATTGGCTGAGGGTAGGGTTTCTCAAGAGAACCCTGTATCCTGTTTCTCACTTGACAGACTTTTGAATCAGAAGCTCGGAATGGTGGCCCTCATGTCAAGCCCCGTCCGCAACGTAAAACGCTGGGAAGTATCAGAAGTTATCGTGCTCCCTATAGTGACACCATCTATCCACTATAACGATCTCTACTTCACTCCCTATTGTTTTCTGCCTGTCGTGTATTATCGGATGACAATTGTTTTCTAAGACCAAAATAACCGGTAAACATTGGCGCCTTCACTTTCCGCACTCTCCGACAAGTCGATCAGCAAACTGCTGTGGCAAGTACTCTCTTGAGTTTGGAACTTTTTGTGTGCTACGTTTCGGAGACGTGAGTCTACGATTCTAGCATCGGTGTCTACTTGAGCTCACATTTAGGTAGGTGTCGATCCAGGCGCTTCTTTTTCAGGGTCTCTTGTGGTGCCGAGGCTGAGTCTCTTGATCAAGCTGGAGTGGGAATCGCACAGTGTTTACTCGGTTGGATCCTAGTGAACAGTCGCTTGTGCGCTGTCAGACTCAATACATCGGTTAGAGTCTGTCACCGTAATTCCGAAAAGCATTGTGTATTCATTGTATTGGCATACGCTCCGACGAACAGCTGTTCGGATTCTATCAACGATGCGTTTTATGACGCCTTTGTTGACTTTCTGAAGCAGACCAAACATTCTGATGTTATCATACTAGCGGGCGACTTGTATGCTCAGCTTGGTCGTCTTTCTTCAGATGAGACGCGGCTGCAAGGCATGCTTGGTGTCCAGGCCCTTCGCGCTGACAATTGCGAAAGACTGTTGCAGCTGTGCGCATCTCACGGTTTTTATATTCCGAGCACCCTATTTCAACAGAGGAAGAGGTGTTGTGTTACATGGAAATCTCCCTGTGTTTCTCAGTTATGAGTACACCCCGATCACAGGAGTCAGTTATGGGTGATACCACTCTGTTAAAGGCTATTGTACATTTTGGAGCAGCCACCTGAACTCGGACCATGGTGTTATGTATGCTCCTTTCGTTTTGTCATTTGTTCGGATGCCATACATTCTCAAATGCAGGATATATGACTGGCACTCTAATGAGTTGAGTGCAAATAACGCTTACCGGAAAGCATTGGTGAACAAATTGTCCAGTTTGAGTCAGGTGGGAGAACGATATTAACACCGGGAGCAGAACGCATCAGGTGTGGAAGTTTGTTGAGGAGGTGTTTTCCGAAGGAGCTGTGCAATTGTGACAGAACTGGATTTCTGTTACTTCGATAAACCTCACGACCAAGCGTTGTTCGGTTCCACTTGGCTGTGGATATGATGCCGATTGTCGAAGACCTGAACGCAATCCGATCAAAAGGCTGTGCCACGACTGTGAGCATCACTTGGTAGAAGCGTGAAAAGAAGTGAAACGAGCCTTTTTGCGTGTGAATCGCAGAAGGTTGTACTGGTCGTGAGATCAGCGTGATTGGGACTATATGTGAAAAAGTCGATTCACTTGTCATCGGCCAGTCGCGCGGATTTGGCAGGTGGGCTGAACATTTCGAGGAACGGTTCGGCTGGCTTCAACCAGGCCGTGTGGACGATGGGACCCGAATGGTCAGCTATTGCGTTCCAGACGGCTCTCCATCGGAAACAGAATTGGCCCTGGACTTCTGAGGCGCAACACGGCACCGGATCTTCTCTCCCTATCTCTCTTCCTGGATTGTGGGGAGAGGTTGACATCCGAATTTACAAAACTACTTCAGACGGTTTCAGGAAACTGAAGAGGTATCTCGTGATTGGTGTTTATCACCAGTAATTCCCGTTTTTAAAAGGGGTCCCATTCCATGTGACAACCACAGAGGTATCAGTCTAGTGTCTCTTGCTTCCAGTTTGCCAAAGGGCCTTTTATTACGTCTGCCCACTAGACCCAGAGACGGTCAGACACACCAAGAACAGGCAGGATTCCGATCCGGTCGAAGGTGCGTTGATCACATTTTTACCTTGCGACAAATGTTGGAGTATCAATGCTGTTGTGGGCCGCTGAAGACTGTAGGCTTTTCAGACGTAAGGGCTGTTGTACATTCGGTTGCTCGTAACGTTCTCTGGAGCTGCCTTCTTTCCAAGGGAGTACCAGGGAAATAGATGAATCTGTTAAAATCTCACTGTATGCTCACTGTGCAAGCAGAGTGGTGGTGGGGTGTTACGGACAACTGGTTCGGTGGTGTTCTATCCCTAGTGCGTCCGATCTCGTCCTTCCTGTTCACGTTTGTCATGGACGATATTCTGGAAGGTGCGCT
Organism: Paragonimus westermani; assembly: GCA_008508345.1. Lineage (NCBI taxonomy): Eukaryota > Metazoa > Platyhelminthes > Trematoda > Plagiorchiida > Troglotrematidae > Paragonimus > Paragonimus westermani. The sequence goes on from QNGE01006310.1 coordinate 18,743, forward strand.
TGAGGAATCCGGTGGTCTTGATGTTGAACTTCTTCCCGGCACCGTGTTGACCGATATGGGGTATGCGGACGATATTACATTACTTAGCCCCTCTGCCGAAGACATTTGGACCATGCTGAGCAAGGTAAGTGGCCGTGCTAATTTGTGTGGAATGTGCTCCGGATGCTCAAAGTTTGAAGTGCGTATTCAAGACTGGAACATTTTCAATTTTACGTTCATTATTGCAGGCAAATTACTTGAGACTGTGGACACGTCCACGTAGTTGGATTGCGCTATCTCGTTAGCATCTAATATTGCTGATGTGACATCAACGAGGACAGCAGAGGCTTGAGTTATCTTTGTCAAGCTGTGTCATCCATGGTATAGAAAAGACGTTCGGTCGTCGCTGAAAGGAAGGGTATGTAATGCCTGTATACGTTCTGTTGTGTCCTGTGGTTCGGGAACGTGGCCTGCTCGCATTGAAGATATAGACAGACTTGTGTGTGACCATCATTGTCTCCATCAGTTAACCCTCCTTAGGTGGACTAGTCGTGCGAACAATGTGGCCGTTCGCCGACGCGTATTCCGGAACGCACGGGATTTGCGATCAATTGGTCAACTACTCATATTGCACGGCTTGCGATGGTTGGCTCACGCACTCCGTATACCATCTGATCGTCTACCATACCGGGTATTATATACTGAGACCACCAACGCTTGGTTGAAACCACGTAGTGCAACAACGTGGTCACGAAATATGAAGACTGACTGCTCCATTGAGCAAAGTGAGTAGGTGTCTCCTTTTTGGCTGGGGTCCTCGTGATCAGTGAAATCGGTGGTTAGAGACGCTATCCGAGATGGTGGTCTGTCGCAGTTGGTGATGTACCTACACTCATGCCACTCCGAATTCTTCCGCTTGGTATTCATTGCTATTATTATTATTATTATTATTATTATTATTATTATTATTATTACTCTGTAAAGTTTCCACCAACGCTTCTTCTAGGATATTCTACGTTACTGTCGAGATGAGCGGCGGTCCGAGGCACAGTACTTTCTGGGCAAGCTCATTGCTGTTATGATTGTGATGGGTCGTGTTTAATTTGTCAGCTCGAGTTGGTACTCCGCCCACACTCATGTCTGTATACAACAGAAATTGTGCCGAGACCAGTTATCATGTTACTAGTAATGCTAGTGGTGAGAATTGTAATACCGATGAACACAACGGTTCTCGCTGCCACTAATCATGATGGTAATCTGCGAAATGACCAGTTGCTATACTATTGCAAGTATAGAAAACAGATAATGCGCGAATGTAATGAAAATCATGAGGAGCAGAAATCGCAGCTCTTACGGACACATGTTTGCTATGGAGAGGGACACACTATCATGTCTAATAGTGTTTCCAACCCATTGTGCGGTTGATTGCTCAGTTCACAATCGGATAGGCGTCTTCTCTCAACCTTACCCGGGAGTGTTCCGAATCTTAATGGTGCTTTACAATATCCTTGCCGGTGACCTTGTTTTCTTCAAACTATCAGCACCCCCCTTAGCCAGTACCCAGTGCGCAGACTTTCCATGATTATGCAGAGTGCGTAAACTAAGTAAAGTAAACAGTGTGTTTTCCTAACCTCGATTGTGAGCTGCAACATTTGAACTTGCCTGCATGCATGCTCACGGGCTGATGCGTCGCTCACTTACGTCAGGCTAACTGGCAATACCGACGGTGATAGAACACGGTGCCTGTTCGAATACACCTGGCCTGTGATTGGTAAAACAAAACTGAACACGTTTGTATGTGCTGCTTTCGTCAGGCTGTAGCGCGATCGAGTTTGCAGGATTATGTTTGTTCAGTAGTGGGGTAGATTAAAAACCCGTTCGAATGTTATATGCACCATCGTTTTTTGGAACAGCGTTGCATAGGAAATATCCTAAACGGATCGGATTCCAATTTAATTGTTTGCGTAAACACCGTGATTGTTTGAGATGACTATTCGTTTTATTTCACTGTTCAAGTGATTCTCTTACAACTGTTCGAAACGAGATCCATAATCTACGATTTCCTTCTTTCAGTCCACCCAATTGATGAGTGAGCGGTTCCTAAAACGGCTAGACTCCACAGCCGCAGAGTTTTGGCCAGTAAGTTTTTCACATTGCGTTTTAGTACTGAGTTGCAACATCTCTTACGTATGTTACAAGTTTGGGTGCCTTGTGCATCGCTGAAATCGATAGTCAAAGAAACTGAATGATAGGTTTTGAAAGTTGTAAAAGTTTGCTTTTTTACCGGAGCTGTCTGCGCTCACGGATTTTTAGCCGGCTGAACACACGACGAGCGACTAAATTTGACGGTGCGCATTTAAGACTGTATAGTTTTCTGTGGTTAGTCCAATTTGTCCTCGATCTCACAGCCTAAGCCGTTTGCGTATATTCCTCGTATAGGCTGCACGACTGTTTTGAAAGTCCATACCTGTATGCACCCGACTGTGATTCGAAATGCATCACTCATGCACGGAGACAATCAAAGTATGGTGAATTTTGGTCGACAACTCACCATTTCATGTTAACAGGACATCACGGTTCAGCAGTAACGACACTGACCGACGAATTTAGAGTGATAGTGGGCGTTTCAAAACATTTTCTCCCCGGTTAAGGCAACTGTGCGACTTCCAATCTACCCACACCTACCAGGCGTGAAGCCGCAAACATGTGGTTCATGTGCTGGACAGCCTTACTGGTATTGAATGCTGGAGGCAATTCGTTGACAACGAAACGTACATCGCAGCCTGAGTCCCGGGTTTATGTCTTGCCTGTTACAACCGACTGGAGTTACGCCGAATCAACTTGATGGCATCTGGGCTACGTGCAATCCAATATAGTGCGAGGAATGATTATGAGGTCATTATATTATTATCATAAGGTCGATTTGACATTATCCTGGTCAGTGTTCAATTTACGAAGTTCATCAAGATGAATAGTTTGTGCTTACTGGTTAAAATTCATCGGAAGCAGGACCGGTTTCGTGGTTGTTGCCACTTATGAAGTATACGTTTTCGGTGAACTTCGACCACACGTCCTATTACAGGAACTCTAAGTGCCTTAATGTTGTAGTTTCTGACTCATTTACAGGTTGGTTTTGTCATTTGTCTAAGACTTAGTTGAGTCCGTAAATCACTGTGGATGTCAATAGGATCAACTGGAACTGTGCACATATTCAGTCTACTTGAAGTTTCTAGGTGGTGTTATAATTTTTATAAGGTATGATAGTAGGATGTGTTGTCGAAGTTCACCGGGCACGCATGCCTAATAAGTGGCAACAACCACGAAGCCGGTCGTGTGCTTTCGATGAATCCTGACCATTAAGCACATACTACCTATCTTGTTATATATTGTAAGAATTATAATACCATCTAGGAGCTTGAGCTAGATCACTGAGTTTCAAGACAATCTCAGTTAGTGCTCTTGCCATCAGCACTGATCTACGAATTCAGCTGAGTCTGAGATGAATGATAAAACTAACTCGTAGATGAGCTGGAATATACAAAGTTCACCGTTTGCAGGGATGTGTAGAACCATAGAACACGATGTTCGATTTGTTCGCTTTTATGGCTAATACAAAATTGAACCAACACCAGTCATATGGTGCGAAAACGAATGCATAAGTGCCATAAGGTCAATTTAGGAAGTAACATCTTGAGTCAAAACTTCTAAAGGTTGTTAGATTCTTTCTTTCTAAAGTAAAACTAAGCCTCTCTTGCGTGTTCTTCACCAGAGCCTTTAGTACCCCATTGCTAATATCTACCATTCTTGTAACAGCACGCTTTTCAACTTATAATGAATATTTCTCGTCCATTTTGGTAAAATTTCCTTCTGATGATGCTTCACAGATTTTCTGTGGAATCCAAATCTCACTTTCACGCTAGCCACTCTAAACGGCTGGTACTTTTATATGAAATCCGCATCCTAATGAGATTGGACACGTGTATCAGTACACTAATTTGCTGATGTGTGAAGTCTTCAGCGGTCATCCGAATATCAAGGCAAAAGGTGTCTCAGCTATGTTGATGTGAGAAACTGACTCTTGCTTCCCGTTCAGTTTATCTAACTGTTGTTCCTTCTGAGGGTAATCTTTCACAAATCATCCACAAAACTTTTTTATGTTTCTGGGGAGTGTGGTGTTTCCATTTGTTCTTCAGGGCATGCCAGCAGGACCAGTAGGACTTTTCAAATTGAACTTCCCACTGTTGGTAATAACATTTTACATGCGATTATCCCAAGTAAGGCGGCGCCTTTTTCATGTCAGTCGGTATTGTGCGTGTACATCCGTAAGTAAGGGTATGTGAGTCAGTTTTTGATGAGTTAGCTGTGATAAGTCATTGAGTAATTGCTGAGTTCACCTCATGAAAACTTGCTGTTTAATTCCCCCTGCCAGTTAATTCCTCTTGTAGGTCTTTTAAATAAAGTATGATGCCTCATTGACCGTTTGGCCACTTAGTGTGAAGTGGGATTCGCGAAGAATATGTTGATAATCGTTTTAGACATGTTCGGGTGTCTCTCCGGCTCATCACTACATTGTCAAATTGTGATCTCTCCTCCAATTCTGCCCTGAGGATTGTATTCCGCATGGCATGACACCAACCCGCAGGCCACTGACCTTTAGCATAAATCGATTAGTTTGCACTACTCATGTAATCCACAGTTGAAAAAATACACGCAATATCACTGATTGAGCTTCAGAGTGGCATAACGTGGTTGCAACGCATTGTTGACACACTTGTGGATGGTAATACTAAGTGGCTCCATTATTATTTCGCATCCACATCTACGTTTTGTGATTATTGTTAGTTAAGTTTCGCCTTAGGTATGAGAACGGTTACATCATCCATTGTATTTCATGATATAGTGTATTTCTGTGAGAATGTCTGCAGCTCAGGTAGCATATTTGATAACGGATCCTAGTGTGTATTTGAAACGTCACAATAAATCGTTCACTACACAATGTGTGCCCCTTTTTCCATTACTTTACATACATATATACTGTGCATTCGCTTGCAAGTGATGAACTTATGGTCAGCACTGGTTAACCGGCTGGAACCGGATGAAAAAAGCAACATCTCTCTTTCTAGACCCACTACGTTTTGTACGTATGCGCACTCTCTCACGTTATCGATCACCCAGGCAATCTTTGCTCTTTGCTGGGTGGATCTTTGATCGCTCGTTTATCACCATACTCTGCACACTTCTCACGGCTTCGTTTGATTGTGGCGACCACTATACACAGTGGGACAAAAGTGAGGATCGCGACGAGTATGAGTTTGCTGAATAAGTGCAGTATTGTCGCTGTTACTATTTAGTCGGTCCTTCTCTGCTGAAAATTACTGTACCGATTCTGCTGCTATGTCTCCGAAGACAGATAACTAACTCTACCGTGGATGACACCAGAGATGCCCTTGCATTGTCCGTTATAAGCGTGTTTGATTACACTGTGTACTCCTCCGTTACGCTTCGATCGTCTGTCGCCTAAACCATACTGATTCACTGTTCTGAAGGTAAGGGTTGATACGAGAAAACCATTTTCTTGCCGGGAGGTGGATGACAAAGCGGTATGATTTCCACACAAGCACCATACGAACCTCCTGTAATCGCTCAGTGTAATTTTCGGTGCGTCTGTACTGCCAACTCTCTGCATGTGCTCTCCCGTATTTTTCTGACGCGTCGGCCATTTTAGTGCAGTTGTTTGTGAGTAGCTTTCAAGAACGTTGATCCACTCGCCCTACAAATGACCGTTGTTTGTTGACTAGTCTTTTTCGCTGGAATTGTGTTAGGTCGGGTAAATTGGTAACTAGATCAATATGCGCTATTGTGTGAAGGCCATATAGTCAGCTATGAAGTAAACAAAACTCTCCTTGTCGTCATCAGCAACGACAACGACAGTTTTATTTAAGACCAAACTCAGAAGCGTACGGTACACAAAAAGGCTCAGTACCATAGGTCGCGTGAATGGACCGAACTGCGTTGTGACTAGTTGGATCGTAAACTCTACAGTCGTTTTAAATTGTTTGTTCGTCAATCCACCGAATCTTCCACGAAAAGCCATGAAACAGTGTGAGCAACTAGGTGTGTTAGTTGACATCCGGTTTTCCTTAGCATCCTCCCTCGCGCTCCACCTAGTGCGTGCACGCTGATTACTTTGGTTGCACCTTTAGAACTCGTTTTTCTTTGGTTCGCCTTGGCCGGCTGTGTTTTGTAGGCCTCCGATCCCGTTCCTTTAGGCTTACATCGAATGGAAAATGTGAGGATGAAGCCATTGTTAGTGCGGTGCAGATCGCTTGTGGCTATTTGTGAGGGCTGGTGTTCTTTATCTTTGGTCTCTACGAGAGGCTTGTGGGGACGTGGAGGCTATTTGTCATATTTGCGGGCTTACTAACGTACCAAACGCACACTATTTGGACCTGTTCAAGTATCAACTGTACCCAAAAATCAACTGTGCATTAGTTGAAGTGTAAATTTTCATTTGTATTCCACAGAAAACTTCACGATTGATGTTGGTATTCACTTTTGGTCCTTTCCAGGTTCGACCGAAAAGCGGTCATTATCCATATCGATCGTTTGCTCACTGTTTGAGACTTTGTTGGTTGTTACTCATTCGTGATCTGCTGCACCGTCCCAGTCAAGGTAAGTTGCAATGCTCAGACCGAAGCATTTCTGATTGCATCTCACATGAAAAGAATGTTTGGATACCATTAATTTCTCCCTCGCAACATACAATGAGATGAACATTGAACCTGCACTTGATTTCATTTGACTACTGTCCCCGAGTCTCAGAAATTATTTCATACATGGGTAAAATGTGTTATAAGACGTGTTACACGGAAGTGGTAAGCAAAACTGCCAACCGGTCTTACGATTGGATCATTCGCATTTAACCGTGGCTTCTTGCTTGTACGCGCTTCAAGCCAAACCAAGTCGAGTCACTAATGCGCTTTGAGTTCTGAGAATTTTCAGCTTTGTGCATACTCACCTCTTCAATAAATTGAGGACATTTGGCTCAGGTGATTGAATCACATAATAATGATAACAATACTACTGATAGCCTCCGTGTAGAATTTAGCCAGTGGTCACAATCAGTATCACTTAAAAAATCAGTTCAAGAATGAAAAGGCTGGGTTGGCACAAACTTTGTGTTAGATAGGGAACAAAAGAGGGTTATAAGATCGGGTGCTTACGAACGACTGTTTGTATCGGGATCCAGTAGAAGATGTAGATGTACACTCAGAGTGATCCGAATACAAGGAGTGGGTTATCAGATAAGATTTCTGCTGCAAACTTTTCCAACATATTATAAAGTGCTGAGAAACAATGAGATCAACGGATTGTTTCCAAGTTATATTACTGCAACGTGGTGACTGTTTCTAGGGATCTAACGAAAAGTACAAGTTCCTCTCATAATAAACCTGAAGAAACAACTGGCGAACAGCGTGTTCAGTAGGGAACACAGACACTAATAAATCGGTTGGCTTAGTGGTGTGGAACGGAAAGGGATTTTACACATCGGACTTTGAGAAAAACATCAGTAACATGAAGTGACCATCGCACTTTGTTGCTCAAAGTAATTTTCAGAAACTTAACAGAATAAGGTCGAGGTAAGAGTTCATGATGTGTATGAAGGGAAAGGCGCACGTTAGAAGATTACTCACATTGACTCCTTTTCATAAACGTAAAATTATGTCAACACAGTTGAGCATGTTGTGACAAACTGCACGGCTCTGATCAGACTGATAATTCGGTTAAACTGTCTAGTAACGCGGACGCGGAATATCAGGTTGAGTGTTTTTGATGCCTAACTATATTTTATGCATATTTGATTGCCGAAGTATATTCGTGAACCGGCGTGCATGCACTATACATTAAAAATAAAAACTGGAGGGGAATCGTACCTTATAGAACATTAAAGCCGGTGATGAGTGTCGATACAGCTTGAGCACCGAATTGGGTATATTGGTCTTGATTCGTAATCATGTGAAAGATCGACAGTTAGGTTTTACATATCGGATTCGCTGAGAATTTGACATAGTGTCTATCAGCGCTTCTAAGTGCATTGTCGTCGTCCAAGGCATATACTGTTGACAGGTTTAGATTTTCGATCAACTGATAACAAAAAGGAATAAACAAGACAGAGAGCTTCAAGGATTGAGCGTGAACGAAAATCGAAACAAATGGCTAAGATACGCGATGCTCATGTGACTTTCTGTTCGGATGAGAACTCGTCTCTGGAAAACTGTGTCGCAGTTGTGCACGAAATTTGACCATTCATTCAGGATTTGGTACGGTGTGTACTGTCCTTTAGTGATGGACAATTTTGCGGCTCGTGAAACACTGAGCGAATAACTTGGCCAAAGTTTTGCATAGAAACTCAGTAAATTCCTCAAGATTCACTTACTTTGCTGAAATTCAACTGGACGAGTTCTTCAACAAGAGTCGAGCCCTCAGTGGGAGTGGACGAATCAACTGAAAGCGAAAACTGTGGGAGCCGAGAAGCTGTTCGTTGTCTTGTTGGACTTATGACTTGGTTCATAGAAGTCAACGACGGGTTTCTTGACTGGGGACTTCAATCCACTCAGTCTTTCACAGCATTCGGCAGATCTAGCGACTGCTTTGGTCATCCACTAGCATGTTTATCGTATAACGAATTCAAACGCTTTAACTCTCATCTAATACACCTTGAAATGCGATTCATTGGTAAATGATCTTTTGCTTTATAAGCCTCTTTTTTCTTCCGGAGAAGAACGCTCTTCGGACACGGAAGAAAATCCGTTCATACGCTTGCAGATTATTCTCCAATGGCAGAAAATATCGAGGTGGAAATTAATGTGGCTAGTCAGCTGATCACAATGGATAGACCAGCTCACGTGAGCAGAAACTCAAATCGGTTGAGTATGTTATTTCTCAAAGTTCACTACGGTTGTCAGGAAATGACTGCCGGGACTCGATTCTACGACTTCTTTAGTGAGTGAATAGCTTGTGGGTATGCCCCTGTAAATCATGAAAGGGAACCTCATGCCAGAGTAGTCGGAGTCGCCGAGTGGGATGCACATGTGGACTGCAAACAACTGCGTGTTGAGGTAGATTAATTCGAGATGTGCCCCCGGACGTACAGGAGAAGGTCAGTACCATGCAGGCTGTTGGTAATGGAGAGGTGTTATCAGCTTGGTTCAACTTACCGTAAACAATACATACTGGCCTATCGAGAACACCCAAAAGAGACTGAAAAGCCGTCAACAAAATTATAAATCTTAATGATAGGACAGATGGGATATGAGTAAATGTTGCCTAAGTGTTTGGGTCTTTACCCGAAAATCAAACGGTTTGCATAGGGATCTCAATAAGTCAACAGAACTCACACGGATTTACACCATTCCCTTGATGGCGTATCGGGCAATCCACACGATAGCTGCTGAATCCTCCCTTTTGGACGATTTTGTCCTCAGTATCTTCATGCAACTGGGTCTCCTGCAGTATGATCACACACAAGTTGATATATTCAAGAACTTGATTTGTACTGTTCACCCTAATCATGTCACTGACCTAGGAAGGGACATTTAGGTAAATGCATGCCTCGGACATTTTGTTCCTGGCTTATACCCCTCCCTATTGCACGATGTTTTCCGGTATACTCCCTTGATCTTTTTTGAATACGATTCGCTTTTCCTATGGTGAAGCATAAGATGATTTCAAACATTCGCGAATTATTTCTACGCACTGTTTTTCGCACAATAATGAACACAATCAATATGAAACACAATCTGTTCTGATGAGTAGTCGAGGATTTGGTTTATTTTCAAGTTGACCATCACTCACATTTGATCGCAGCCTTCGCATTCACATAGACTTTCCAGCCAGCCTCTTTCGAAAAGAAGCACTAGACTCGAGTTTCGCTCTCATTAGAGCTCGTCAGCAGTGCATATCCTTGCCACGGCCGGGATTTGAACTCCAACCATTCCAATCATGAGGCAACCGTGTTAACCACTGCGCCATTGACCTCACGTTAGGCACGACCGAATCATCAAATCTGAACGCTCAACCACTCTCGCTTGTGAGCAATGATCAGGTTGCCCGATCGTCTCGAGAGGAGACACAGTTACTTCCTGTTAACTCCAATCGATAACCCCGCGATTAGGACTTCCGAGACAGGTCGAGATCACAGAACTCATTAAACCTGCAAGGCGATATTTTAGATTACTGATGAGTAGTCGGGGTTCTAACAACTTGCCAAGGAGTGATTAATCAGACAAAACATCCCTAGGAGTAGATAGACTGTTTCGTATGGCCCACTTTGAAGACTACCAATTTGCCATGATGACTATGGCTACTTGCATGAGTCTCCTCCAGTTCTTTAATTACATTCCAACTCTCAAATCTTTTGCTACTACTGTAATCTAGCAACATCCTACGTGCACTTCGGCTTTGTAATTTGGATCGTTTGGAATCTATTGTTCTAAGTGGTTTATGCTGTTGATGTCCCATTTACCCGTCGGTCACACCGAAAACTCCGATTGATATGTTTTGGGTAACCCCAATCAGTCTTTTCCGTGTACGAAATTACGCCGTTGCCTATGCTTTCTACTATGGTCAAACTTGCCCAAATGTGTTTTTTTTTTCGGTCTCAGAGGTTAGCGAAAAGATCCTGAGCAATGTTCAGACCATCATGCTTGAGGTGTATGCAAATTGTATAAGCGAATTGTCACGTCTCTCAGCTGAAGCGACTGGTCTGCATACGAACTCACCCGACACACCTGCTAACACTGGGCGGCGCATTTCCTTGGTTACCTCGGCTAACGCTTTGTCGGCCTCGTTGAAACGTTCTGGCCGTCCACGTTTCAGTAACCCTTGCGAAGAAGACGAGGACCCTACTGACCCCGGTGAGTCAACCTCTGCTGTCCGTTCAGTGTCGAATGTGGACACCGATCCGTCCAAAAGACTGCTGAATGGTCGTGTTTTCGATGAGAATAACGATAATAAACAAGTGAGTTTTTTTCATGATGTGGTTCTCATTTCCCCACTCACCGTTAACCTACACGTACGTGTTTACAGTAAGGTGCGAATGATTCCATTGTGCTTCCGAGTCAGTTTTATCACTGTGGCATGCACTGATCGTTCCAGTTGTCTGTCTAGGCTGTTTTCGTCATGATCATTGGTTGATAAACTACTGGGACCGAATGGGTAGAGATTCAAACATTTCTGTTTTTATTCCTAACGTTGGATTTTATGTGCGTTTCAAAAATTCCAACTAAAGATAAGCAACTTAAAGGATTTTTTATTTTTCAATCCCTCAGTTGCTTTAACAAAGTGGTAATCTTCGTGAAGAAGATAGTTGGCATAGTGGAAAAATGTGAAACTAAGTTTAGCTAAACACAGTCGTACACGTTCAAGATTCCCGTTCACCTTCTTACTCTTGGCCGATGACCATCACAAATGCTTCCTGGGTTGTCTGTTAAGGATTTCTGGTTTTATAAGAGTTCGTTACTATTTGCGTTCATCATCAATCGCTGACCATGTTGATTTTCCGACTGTTAGTAACTCACACATCTGAAAGTAAAATTTATACTCTATTGCAATGCATTTATTTGTCACAAAATATGGATATGGAGCAAATCTATATTAGCACAGTCCTTCAAAATGGGTTAATGCTAGGGATAAAATGGCAGAAATAGTAATGAAAAGGGACCCGATTTGTGGAATCCTTTTCCGACTATGTTCAACCAATCAAAAAATCACTGCGTCTTCGTCTTGCAAGCTGCACGCTTCTGTTTATGTTTGGACAGTCCGATAATGCTCAACTCCAATGCTCCTGTTTCTAGCGAATATGCGGTGGTGGCGTGAAATGCCAAAACGTGACTATCGTTGTATCAGTTAGTAAGGCTATATGCACCATCTACGAAGAACGTCTATCATTATTATTCTTCATTTTTGTATAACCGATTTGTATCACTAACTTCTCTTCGTCTTGTGTTTCTAGCCGGGGCTTTTTTCTTTCTGCGCAATCAAACAGTGTGTGACTGATCATTACTCATTTGTTCTATCCTTTTCACCTCCAGGTTTTTATCAGTCGAAAATACGTTTCTCACAATCGCCCGTTTGCGAACACGGATGTGGGTACAGATCCTGTATCGAGATCTAACACACAGCCCACCGATAGTTCGATCAATCCGGATAGTTTGCCGAGCACTACTACTGAAACGCACACGGATCGAGTTGCGTCAGCTCTTTTCTCGTTTGATTTGGTCACGGCCTCAACTGCCACATGCATACAAATTCTCACCCAAGTAGTGACCGATATGGCTGGTGAGCTTGGTTTTTTATTTGGTCACCAGTATGGTGATGTCTGCTTTACTCATCTATAAGTAAGATGCGTAAACTCAACCCGTTCGAATATGCTTCCAGGACGGATTTCCTCCACCACCCTTTCCTGGGTTTGGGTAACTTAGTTGTATTCAGCAGCCTTGTGGCCTATTTTGCCGCGTTACAACAAACGTACGTGGGGTGTATAGGCGGAAAAGCTCATCCTTGCCCGGTACCGGCGGACTGTTCCATCTTAAACGGGAATGCTGCTTATGTTGATGTCTATAACCATAGCTCAACTCACTGACCTCGAGTAAGTAGTCGAAGTTGTTTCCTGTGGGTTGTCACCACTATCCTCGACTTCCAAGCTACACGATCGCCTAGATCTGAACAACTTGGCTACCCAGCTTATGCCATTTATAGGTCATTGACAATCAGCATCTTTTGAAGACATAGATTCACTATTCAAATTATTCTGTTCGTCCACATGTGCCTGTTAATTTTGACCTTGTAACACATTCCTCGTCGTTTAATGTCGATTCCTTTCGTTAGACGTCACAAAATGTTACAACATGATACCTCACACCTTGAAGTGTCAAATCCCTTTTTCGGTTCGAATTTTCATAGACTAAATCTCAATTGTTCTGTGGTCTCATGAACCTTGTTAGCCGCTTATGGCTAGTCTCGTCCCCTTCCTCCTCCTCATTTTCAACTTCGAGCCATACCCCTAGATACTGTGGCTCGGATTTCCGTTGATGCTGACAGTTGTCCACAGGGTGTTAAAACAATAAATAAACACTAGTGCGAAGAGAAACAAAAAAAGATAGTGACGTATCGCGGAAGAGAAGGGCAAACAACTTTGGGAATGCAGGATCGCCGTTGACCGCGATGTACTGCCATGTCATTCTGGATGGTCGCGAGCTCGCCAATCACATCGGTAGCACCTGCCAACCTTGCTCAGTGTGACGATCGAGACCTTCGTAGTCCGTTACGTTTATCGTGTGACCACCTTGTCGTTTCTCCCAGCCATATACAGCAACATTGAACAATGCGCGGTGTGGCAGGTGATCCGTTGACATACGGAGTACGTCGTTCAACCAGAGAAGACTGTGCGTTTTCATTATTTTTGTTTATTGGTCGCAAGTTTGTGAATTTCGCAAATACGCCGACGGACCGTCGCGTTACTCCCATATTGTAAAACCTGCTTCCAATCTATAAATGGACGTTTTCGCCGTGCCGAAAATGCCGAGGGGTCGCGAATTCACGTAGTGCATTCTATATTCTCTTGGATCAACAAGATAATGAGGTGACACTATCCAGCATGGGAAAGTGGTGATCACTCTCAGGTGGTATGCCTGCAGTAACAAGGAGAAGGTCACTGACAACCGAACCTTCACACTTGGAAGGTGCAAAGTGCATACCGTACAGACCAATCATCCTATTAAACCGTCTCTATTCACTAAAGAAGAGCCGAATAAAATGGTGCTTTCCGTATGCTCAGTATAAGCCAGTCTACTACTCAACAGAAGCTCTACTCGGGAATCCTCGGAACTTCTGGGTGCTCCTTCCCGAAGATCGTTCAAACATAGTTGAGAAGGTAGGGAGAGATTGACCACTTCAGCCGCATTTCATTTGAAACGCAGAACGCTCGAGGTAAATGGCCATAAATTCGCACTCTATACCCCGAGTAAGCATATGGCAACTTCAGCAAATAGACGCTTCATGGAAACTCCTCTGCGAAAAAAACAACCCCACAGAGCTTGCCGGAAAATCGAATGAAAAGCAGCTGTTGACTGAGAAAAAGACTGCCGATGCTCCGGGATCTTTCTCAAGGTGAAACTATTATCGATGCACCATCGAATCAACCGGAAGCTTGCCACTTCTTAGCTGGTTCTTCACGTTTCAGAATTCGTTGCATCGTAAGACCCGTGGTCAGCTTCGATGCCACCATCTACAACGTATTTCATAGTGTAGGATAGATAACAGACCGTACATGTA
>QNGE01006311.1:0-10309 GCA_008508345.1 Paragonimus westermani
CTTAGGACCATGTGCAATAATCCTACGCGTTGCTCCTCTGAATTGCGATACTCACTGGTCTCTTGCGGGGCTGGAAGTGTATCACTTGCGTAGTGTCACCGCCTCGAGGTATTCCGGCGAGAATCGTCAGTATCGGTTGCGTCCGTTTCCGTACGAAAATGCGTGTCTATAAATTTTTGCCTCAGTTGTTTGAATGTAGATGCGCTCGAGTTGTGGGTGACCGTGGATGTATATTCTAGCGAATTGCATAATGCGCTTACTGTTGTTCCATCCAGATATGTTTGCGTCAAATTTAGGGCAATCAGTTGGCGCACTGTATTCAACTGTCCACTTTCCGAACTACGAAGAGATGTACCTCTCTCTTTGTCACAGCACCGAGGATCACAGGACTCTCTCCAGGTCAGAAGCTGGGTCACTCTGGCTGTTTAGCCGTCGTGTCATGGAACCTTGATCCACATTGGTTTTACTGCTCAGCCTAATTATCTTTCTTCAGAGAATAAGCAGCTGGGAGGTATGTTTGGTGTCCGGGCACTGACAACGGTGAAAGACTGCTGCAGTTTTGCGCCTCTCACGGTTTATATATTTCGAGCACTGCATTCTAACGCAGGAAGAGGCATTGTGTTACAAAAAGACTTCCCTGTGCTTCTCATCCATGGTTACAACTCAATCATACAACGGTCAGTTAGAGGTGGAGCCACTCTGTTAAAGAGTGTCGTGCCTTTTGGGGTAACCACTTAAACTCGGAACATGCTGTCATGTGTGTCCGGTTCGTTTTGGTATTTGTTCAGATATCACACGCTCGTAAATTCAAGATAATTAACCGGTATTCGAGCGATGAGAATGGAGAGAACGCTTATCAGGAGAGGTATTGATGAACGAACTGATCAGTTCGAGTCAAGTAAGAGAGCCTAACAAACAGTGGGAACAAGTCGCAGCAGCTATGAAGGCTTACTATGAAGACGTGTGTTCCGAAGCAGCTATGCAGTTTCAACAGAACTGGATTTCTGGCACGTCGATAAACCTTACCAACAAATGTTGCTCAACTTCACCTGGCTCGGAATATGATGACCGTTGAGAATTTAAACGCAACTTGACCAGAAGTTTGTGGAAAGACCTCGAGCACCAGTTGGCCGAACGGCTGAAAGAAGTAGAACGGCCCATTTTATCTGGGGATATCGGAAACCTATTTTCAAGTTGAGCATCGTTCACATTCAATCACAGTTTTCGCATTCAGACAGACTTTCCAGCCAGTCTCTTTCAAAAAGAACCACTAGACTGGGGTTTCGCTTCCATTAGGGCTTGTCAGTAGTGCATATCCTTGCTACGACCGGGATTTGGACCCCGTCTACGCTTTTAGAGGACAACCGCGTTGACCACTGCGCCAATGCCTCATGAAAGCGTGGCCGGAGTTCAAATCCCGGTCGTAGCAAGGATATACACTACTGACGAGCCCTAATGAGAGCGAAGCTCCAGTCTAGTGGTTCTTTTTGAAAGAGGTTGGCTGGGATTTCTATCCGAATGCTGCGATCAAATGTGAGCGGTGTTCAACTTGAAATTAATAAAATCCATGACTACTCATCCGTAATCTAAACTATCGCCTAACAGGTTTAACGATATTGGAGATTTCGACCTGTCTCGGAAGTCCTAATCACAGGGTTATCGAATGGAGCTAACGGAACAGTTACTGTCTCTTCTCGAGACGATCGGCCAACCTGACCATTGCTCGCACGCGAGAGTGGTTGCGCGTTCAGATTTGACGATTCGGTCCTGCCTAGTGTGAGGTCAGTGGCGCAATGGTTGACACGGCTGCCCCATAAAAACGTGGCCGGAGTTTAAATCCCGGCCGTGGCAAGGATATGCACTACTGACGAGCCCTAATGAGAGAGAAGCTCCAGTCTAGTAGTTCTTTTTGGAAGAGGCTGGCTTGAAATTCTGTCTGAATGCTGCGATTAAATGTGGGTAGTTTTCAACTTGAAATTAACCCAATCCCCGACTACCCATCAAAAACCTACTTTCCACGATCCGTGGTCGTACTGACCATCGAGTCGGGATGACACCATGTGTGAAAAAATGGTTCACTTGCCACCAGATAATCAAGGCGACTTGACAGGTGGGCTGAACCGTTAGAACAGTTCGGTTGGCCTCAACCAGACCATACAGACGACGAGACCCGAATGGTCAGTTGTTGTGTTCCAGACGGTCCTCTGTTGGAAGTAGAAGTGGCTCTGGAGCTTAAGTTATTGAAGCGTAACAACGCTACTGGACCAGGTCTCCTTTCTTATTCTTTCTTCTAGTATGGTGTAGAGAGGTTGATATCAGAACTGACAAAATCTCCCCAGACGAATTGGGAGACTAGAGGTACCTCGTTATTGGTGTATATTAACAGCAATTCCCGTTTTCAGAAAAGCAACTCCAAGTCTACGTGACAACCGCAAACGGAACAGTCTAGATGTCCGTTACATCTTACTTACTTGCTGGCTTCAGTTTACGTCCGCTTACTAAGACCAGAGAGTGAGATACGTGAAGAACAGGTGAAATTCCGGTCCGGTCGGGGTGCTGTGATAGTAGTTTTGACTTGCAACGGATCTTGCAACATCGCCACTCATATAGGCAGTCTATGGGCGTGGTGTTTATTGTCTGCGAACGAGTAAGATTATCTTATGATGAACGCGAGAGGGAGAAAACGAGTTTATCACAATGGAGACCTTATTAACTCTATAACAGAGCTGAGTGTTGAAAAGGTCAAATGGGAAATTTGTTAGAACATGCAATAGAAATTTACTACTGTCAGTTGGCCCCGTCACAACGAGACTTGACCTTGACGCGTTGTGACGGCTTGCACATCCCGATGACACATTGGGCTAAACTGGATGATGTGGCCATCACACTGACAGAGTCACTTATACCGGACAGGTCAATAGTTAGAGGTATGACAAACCACAGTCTCCTGGTCCTCAAGGTTGGGGGTTGGAGGAAGGTTGGCGTCTTTTTTCCGAAATGTTCCATTTCTGGTACAACGCCACCCACCCGTTGCCTTGTGCTACAGGCTTTTGAGCCCAAGGCTTCGGCTGAGAACCCTAATCGTTCCCTTGCCCAGGTCTGGGCATCCTGGCAGTATCTCAGCCCACACACAAACGTGATTCCTCATAGCCAGTAATTCCATACTGTATCTGCCGTCTCGCAGTATAAAGTGGGTCCCCCTATACGCTGCATACAGCAGGGTGGATAGGCGAAAACATGCCACTGCTGGCCGTCGCCCCATTGTTCCATCAGATTTAGCTCTCAGGCCCCTCCCAAGCCCTGTTTCTGATGATTACTCTGAAGATCCCATAGTAGATATAGCTAATCACAGTGAGACTATATCGGTGGGTCCCAACTCCCATCCTTCAGTCTCAGACTTCCCTCGCCCCTCACTTAGACCTAGAATGCGAGTTAATATAGGTTCTTCCAGTGTTCGAATTCCGAAACAGATTGGTCAACAGGCTGTGCTCGCACAAACGTTAGACCCGTTAAATGTCGATGTCTGCTGTGTTCCAGACACCAGAATCCAGGACAGTAGTCACCGTATGAAACTAACAGCACCCGCGCTGTCTACTCGATACTGGTTGTACACTTGGGGCGACTTCACGGCTGCTGCTACCGGTCAAGTTGGAGTTGGTGTAGTCTTCAGTACGACGGTCGCAGCCATCTTGAAGATTGAATTCCTGTTAACAGTAGACTGCGTCGTTCGCTTGACAGGTCCTACTAAGACAAGCTGTGGACGCAAGACTCCCAGAAATCTTTTCATTGTGTCTGCCTACTCTCCAGCTGACTGTATTTCCACCGGCATCAAACACGCCATTCATTCTTATCTAGCCGCTCCCCTTCGGTCGGCACATGCCTCTGATATGATCATTCTGGCCGGTGATAGGAGGGCCTAGGTCTACCGCCTTGATGAGGCCGTGTCTTGTTTAGGTGGCGGGTTTGAGATGGCATCACATCGGTCGGATAATGGCGGGCGACTGTTACAACTGTGCGCTTAGCATATGCTGTTTTTAGCCAGCACTGATTTTAGACGTCGTGTACGTCCTCGTTATACTTGGTGCCCACCTTCTCCGTATCAGGCCTGGTCTCACGCAGACCACATAGCTATTAGTTATAGATGGCGTGGTTCGAATCGGGGCTGTTTTTCTTATTGGAACACTACTTGGTTTCGGATCGTGCGTTGGCAAGTTGTCATTTTGTTCTTATTTTTGCTGGGCAACGACTGGCTGTTGAGAAATTGGCTATACCGTCAATAAAGTGTCTACCAAACTAGCTTAGAAAACTGTTTTAGTAGTTCTCACACCGAAGATCCTGATAGTTGCTGGACAGAAATCTCAAAGACAATTTCTGAATCAGGTACTGTAGCATTAGGCAAGGGGATACATAAGTTGAACAGACATTGGATTCCGGAGAAATCCATGGAGTTGTTAGAAGCCAGATGAAACATTCCCCTTGGCAGTTCGTATAACAAGTATAGAAAAGATGTCCTTAGAAAACTGACGCGTAGCCTAAAAGCTGATCTCGAGGATTGATTAATAGGAAAAGTTACGGAAATGGAGACCGCTTTTACTTCAGGGAACACCGGTAAACTCTTCAAGTTTATCCATGCCATCGGTCCAACGTCACCGTCTGCTAGTGAATCTGCCAGCGAGACAGATGGCACATTCATCTGTAATAGGTCCAGAAGGTTAGCGCGGTGGGCGGGTCACTTTGGGGGTCAGTTTCGCTGGCCTCCTGCTTTTACTGTGTTACCACCACAAAACTTATAATACGGCACCCTGGTAGGTTTGGAACCACCTATTAAAACTGAGGTTCGGAGTTTCGTTTTGGCTCTCAAACTCAATAGGGCTGATGACCCAGGTGACCTCATGCCGACACTTTTCAGCGAAGGTAGAGAGGCCATAGTAGAGGCCTTGACTCGGTTGTTTCAACCTGTGTGGACGACGGGCGCCATCCCTCCGTGCTGGGATCACTCGACAATAATTCCCATATTCAAAAAGGCATCGGGGTCTTGCGAAAATCAGAGGGGAACTAGATTGACCTCAGTCATTTCTGGGGTTGTGGCATCCATTATACCTCATCGACTCACTGCAGCTTGAGAGGCATACATTAGGAGAGAACAGGCAGGGTTTCGCCCTGGACGAGGATGTGTAGATCACATTTCTACTCTTCGTCAACTTCTGGAACAGCGTCACGTATACCGCCGGTCAACAATTGTTGTATTTCTCGACTAGAAAGGTGCGCTCGATTCGGTGGATCGATCTACACTTTTAGAGTCGCTTAATGGCAAGGGTGTACCGACCAAGTATGTGAACATACTGCCGGCATTTTATTCTCATACTTCAGCCCAAGTTGGAGTTTACGGTGACAGTTTTCAGCACCGGGAGTGGCGTACGTCAAGGCTGTCCCCCCCCCTTCACCATTTTTGTTTAATTTCACCGTAGACTAAATAATGGGGTATTTTCTGTGACACTGAAGATGCCGGCATGCACCTTCTGCCCAGTGGAAGACTGACCGACCTTGATTATGCTGGCTGTTTGATACTTTTCAAGTAGCACAAACAACGCTATTTCACACTCTGGTAAATACTTCAGAATGCGCCTTGAAGCTTCGAAATGCAAAGTGGTTCTGCAAGATCGCCGTGATAACGTAGATCTATTGTTAGATTTTGAAGTCTTGGGGGTTGTTAATTGGTTTGTGTACCTGAGAAGCTGCACCAGCGGCGGTAGTGGAGGTTTAGGGAATGAAACAAGTGCGTATCTGTAAGGCCAGGGCAGTGTTTGCTAATCTGGAGCTTCTCTGGCGCCAGAGAAGTATCTCTCTGAAGCTTAAGGGTTGCGTGTGTTAGACAACAGTGAGAGCTGTGTTACTTTACGGCAGCAAAAATTGGCCGTTGAGAGTATTTGACCACCGATGTGTGCATTCGATCACTCGTATCGAGTGGAATCAACAGGTAAGTAATGAGGTCAGCAAGTGGGTATTTGGTAATGGTTGTCAAACGACTTCTTTCGTTCAATCCGTACATTTGCACAGACTTTGGTGGTTAGGTCATGTACTAAAGACGCTAGCTAGTCATCTGCCACACCGAACACTCTGCCGACGCTGGGGCCGACTGATGTAAGGTGCGAGGTGGACAGATGATGACCTCGTGCGGAGAAACGAAGTCGTTCACCAACGAGTTGGCCTTGTAGGCGGGGCTCCTCTCTCAAGATGTAGACTTTATGACACACGGTTGATGGCTGGAGACGTTAGGTAAGATGGCAACTAATCGAGCTCAGTGGCGTAGCTGTTGTGGTTGCTTGGCCGCGTTTTCTGTGGTGAGTGCGTTTAATGATGCTGGGCAGTGAAAGCCGTAAAGAAGCTGTCTTGCTGATGACGCCTTATTTTTACTTACAGTTTGGTTGTTTGTTAGCGCGGTGTAGACACTTCGTTGTTGAATGTTTGAGCATAGAAGTAGACGTGTATAAGCGGTTAGGTCCCTTTCTCTTCTTTTTTTCCTTCCTGTACAAGGTTTGTTTTTTCTCTCTTCATGGTTGTGTGGCAGTTAAGCGTCAGTGATTCACATCGAGGCATTTCTGTCTATGATGATGATCGGTTTGTACAGACACCACATTCACCACCACTCAAGTAACAGAACGCAGCATTTGGGATATATGCAACATCTTACATCACTGGAACGTAAACAATAAGGACGTACACGTTACTGTCTTTCTGTGAAATCACGTAAGTTGTCAGAGCGTGTGTGATCATTATTACATAGTACATTGAATCCACCAGTTGTGTTTGTATGCCAAGGTCCTTGCTCATTAATGGTGTGGAAAACTTCTGGAGTAAGCCCTCTATCAGAATGGTCGGAATTTTCCCCATTAGGTACCAGTTGATGAAGAGCAACGATACCTTCATGTCCGTTAGTAAAGGGTTGGTGAGCAAATAATCAGTTACAGCCTAGTCACTCCACCTTTTTCACTAATAAGTCGAATCTAGATAAGCAGACCTATTTTCAGAGAACGGGACCAAGTTCAGTTAGGCATACTGATAGAGTTGTATCGGACGTTGATCCACGGTTGTGTGCAGTCACTCAAATGGAGCTGACTTGGTCGCAATATGAAACAAAGACCTGATAGAATGCGAGACGTCAAATAGCACGGACTCCCATTTCGCAGTAGAAAGGCCTTGCGATCTTGAAGAAAGTGTAATGGCACACCGGTGACTGCTGTTGAGATGCCTTACTTCTCCGTTCTTCTTTGGATTGCAGGCAGTGATACAACTAGATGGTACGCGTTTTCAAAAGAAATTTCTGAGGATCTGCTAGTAAGAAAGATGCTCCTCCATTGTTGTGTGCGTACGTCGGCGTTCCGAAGATAGGAAACACCTGGCATAGGTAATACATGACTGTTTGAGAATTCATGTTGGGATAAGCAAAAGCAAAGGGAAAACGCGAGTACTCATTTAGCGCGGTAAGAAGATAACGATTGTGACTCACTGATGACATAATCCCTTGATGTCTGTACTTAACCTATCAAAAGGCTGGATTGCTTTTGTAAGTTTGAGAGAGAAACGATAAAGAATGGGGTTTTGAATTACATCGAGTAACATATTTGTTGATAGCACTTCGTATCTTGTCGTTAGAGATTGGGAGATTACAAGAGGGCACAAAATGCATCAATTGAACAACACCAGGTTAGCGCAATGATACACGTGGAAACTTCAAATCGGGACCCGATTGTGAGGAGCCACAGCAAATGCGAGAAAAGGCATCGGCAGCTTGCTTATCTTCCCCAGAACGGCAAATAGTGTTATACGGATAAAGAGAGAGCCCGATTCTCCAGCGCATGGTTTTGCCGTTCTCTACTTATTCTTTGTGTATTTATTCGAACATTAGTGCGACTGATCGCCGACCAGTCATCAGGCATAAGTGTATCCCGAGGATATAGTGCTTCCACTTCCGACTGGCTTCTACTATTACGTAAGTTTCTGTTGCGACTGACGAGTGATGCTTCTCACTGTCAGAGCGTTCGAAAAAAGAATTTAGCCGGTTTGCCGCTTAGTTAGATGTGACAGCAATGGAGATATCGGAAACATCCGTTTCAACGACCAAAGGAACCATCGGGTCAATTTTAGTGATAACTGTATGTTCTCATTCCTTTTCCAGATTCTCATAGGCGGTTTGAGCTTCAACTGTTAAGAGGAATGTTCTATTATGTGCCAGAGAATGTATCTTGTTCAGAAACTGGGCGACCCATTGGGAGTAGTGGATAAACATCCCGACAAGTCGCTGCTGTCATTTGATATCTTTGAGCGAGGCTAGATTTCGAAGAGATTCGAGGCCATCAGGATCTGGCTTACTAACTCCATGAGACAGCTCGTACCTTGGTAACTTTGTGCACTTGAAAGAGATCACACTTTTAAAATTAGTGAAGTTAATTCCGGAAGCTCGGACCATTTCCGTGAAGTTAAGCAGATTCTTCTCCTGTACGTCGGCAGCTTTCCCACATATGGTAACGTTGTCAATATGTTCAAGTGTGTATGGACACTCAGTCTTCATTATCAGCTGGCCGGTTATGTGCTGGAAACATGCCACTCCATTATTAACACCAAGTGGAATACGGCACAGTTGATACAGATTCTCACAAGTCGCGAGTGCACTGTATGGCTTATCTTCATTCTTCAGTGGTATTTGGTGTTATGTTGCTTTTAAATGTAAAGTGACTTATATCTCACATTGTGCAATTTTCTCGACTAACTCATCAATCTTTGAAAGAGGGTAGGCGTCCAATAAAGTCAACCGGTCGATCGTCTGACTGTATTTAACAAACATTCTTTTCTCCTGACGTTCGTTGGAGGTGACGAGGACCTGGGCACACCTTGGGGAATTGGATAATTTGACCATCCCCTCTTAGAGCAGCCGACTGATTTTAGTTCAGATGAACCCCTCTTCATGGCGAGAATGATGCCGAAATGGTGTTGCAGTGGGCTTATAATCAGACAAGAGATTTTCAAACAAGGAGGACGACGAAACATGACCGCAAGACAAACCACAGAGTGAGGAAAGTGGTTTTGGTCCACCAAAAGAGTCATAGCTCTCACTACTCTCCGTGTCGATCAGAGCATGGAATGTTTGTCCGTTAACAACGAGTCGAGTAATAGCATCTCTAAGACATTGTGCAGCCGAAGCCACGACCAGCGACAACATTACAACCG
Organism: Paragonimus westermani; assembly: GCA_008508345.1. Lineage (NCBI taxonomy): Eukaryota > Metazoa > Platyhelminthes > Trematoda > Plagiorchiida > Troglotrematidae > Paragonimus > Paragonimus westermani. The sequence goes on from QNGE01006311.1 coordinate 9,226, forward strand.
AGCTGGAAGGACGCTGTTTTGTATTTTCAGGAGACCCGCAAACCTTCCGAAAGTGTTCCTTCTTTCCACAGCCATTGCAGGTAGCTTCGCGTGCAAGACATTTAGAACGCAAATATTTAGGATATCTGTTATAAAAACATTTGGATATGAAGGCAGCAATCGTAGTGATCTGATCAGAGGTCTGTTCTGAAGGGGGTTTTGTGACAGAACCACAAGTTGCTGAATGATTTCTGTACGTTTGAGATTGCTAAAACGTCACTCTCAGTGATCGTGCCTGGTCGAATGCGTTCTGAAATGTCACTATACGCTACTCTACCAATCTCCGGCATATGTATGGTGACTGAATTCCGGAAGTGAATAAGTCACGTAGTACCTCATCACGATGTTGAGACCGTATTGAGTGTGCATTCATTGGCCAACGACTTAGGCCGACGGACAACCTGGTCGAGATTTTCACTGCAGTCCTGTTTAAATGTTGCCAACACGTCCCGGGCGTAAATTTCGTTGCGAGGCTGGATATAAATATTCTGGGACGTCTCAACAGCGTCTTCGTTGGCTTTGCAGTCGAGCATGAATTCACATATCGAGGTGGAAACGTGATTGAACAGTGTAAACAGTTTGGATGGATTTTTGAGGTCCAAAAGAATCGAGAAAGAGGTAAGATTTCCTGAACCAGTGTTCCCACTGTTTCACAGAAGCGGCTGAACGTGGGTCCACATCGAATCGAGCCGGTCGTAGAAATCGCTCCGTTGTTGTGAAGTGAATAGATTGTTGTACCTACGAACCAGTACAGTTATTTCATATGATGAGCGCGAGAGGGAAGCCCTATTACTTTTACAACAGACCCAAAAGGGCTGATGAGGTCAAGTAATGTTAGAGCACATAAATATAATACTATCAGTTTGTACAGACAAGTCACATAAGCCTTTTCAGACCTTAAGGCCGCGTTCGATTCTGTTGCTCGTAGTGTCCTCTGGCACTGCTTTCTTCGCAAGTGCGTACGGGGCAAATATGTAAATCTTTTGGAATCACTGTATGCTCACTCTGCAAGCAAGTTACGGGTTCATGGACAGCTGTCTAAGGC
>QNGE01006311.1:11485-23864 GCA_008508345.1 Paragonimus westermani
ATTATTATCATCATCATCATCATCGCGGCTGTATAACCTTCTCAACAATGTTTCACTTTCTATTATTTAAAAAAACATTTCCAGTGACGGGATATTCCACCTCAGTGTTGTGGTAAGCTACGGTCTGAGTTACAGTATTTTATGGTCAAGCTTAAGACAGTGGTGATTTTTGACTTCGATTGATTTTGCGCTGAAAGTTCTCTATGGCTATGGAGCTTATTTCTGATCGATTATACTGAGATACAGTGCGTGAAGTGAACAACACAAGTGCCTTTTTAAGCTTTTGTAGTCGGTACACACTCACTTTAGGCCGGTAGATTTGTACTGACCTCGCATGAGGGTGCATATGCGCTCTGCGCAGTTTACTATTCGTACAAACCACAACCGTATTACAATAGCGGTACTCGGTCTGTCTTGTAAAGTGTTCCCTTTTTCTGGAACAGACTTTGATTAACAGTCTGCATACTTTCCAGCGTGTTTCATCCACGGTGGTGGCCGTCATTCCAGAAGGAACAGTTGAACTATCGTCTCGGGAGGCGTCGAAATAACGATAAGGTGTAGTAACTAGTAGCAGTTTTTGAGAATAGCACTATTCACATTCAGCCTATGGACTTGAATCAACAGCGATAATCAAGTGACGAAAGGTGCAAAATTGGCTGACTCACTTCAGTGATACTCGTGTACGCCCCAATAAACATCCCGCCCAAGGGGCATTTTGAACAATATTCGAGAAGGTACGTACATAACGGCTTTGCAGACTGGAGTGACAAGTGGGGATTGTCGCGGCAGTGCAACACCTCCGCTACATGTAGTGGGTTGTACGACTAAAGGAAGCGACTCTGAGTATGCGCTGCGTCCTCTCCAACAGGTACATGTGAAATTATGCACAAGAAACCAGAAGTCGGCTCCCTTGGTTGACAATGATGGTACAAAAGCGGCTCGCAACAGAACGATTTCTTCTATCGGCACTCTCTTGATCATCGCTTCCGGGGTCTACGGTATGTACCGCGGCACTCATAGGCAGCTTCTCGGTAGTGCTAGGTTTCTGTACCAGTTATTCAATAACATTCGGGCTTTTCTCCGCTTGTGAACTAAACTGTAACCCCCCTATGTCTAGTTTTGGATGAGTCATGCTTACTGGCGGTATAGTATACCAAGACCTTTATGTCTGAGCCTCTCATTGCATATAAAAAACCAGAAGCTCAGATCGAGGAGCGTCATTTCCTGTGAGGTAGGAGGACTTTTGGCACCACCGTTTGGATTATTGGAGTTCATCCTCGCGGAAGTCGTGGTAAATTTGCAATAGCTCTAAGCAGTCCGTTAAGCCTTATTTTCTAACTGTCTCTCATGTAGGGTGGCGCAAAGGATCTGTGTGTCCCATATCTCACTCAGACGTTGCTAAAACGTGATTTCTTTTTATCTTGTTCGCTACGGGCTGCTTAGCCCACTCTGTCACGGTTTCAGATGGTTAAACTCCTGTCTTATTAATCTGCTCACTTTTTTGATTGACTTGGCCACATCTCACGAATACTAACTTGCCGCTTGCTACGTCGTGCTTAGTTTGAGAGTAATGGGTTAGATTGGAAGTGGTAGCCTAGTGATCAACGTACAACTTGGAGGGAAAGGCAGAAGTTTGCTCCATCAGGGCGTTCTCGGCTTTTTTTGCTGGGGTCCGAAGGACAGTAACCACCTTTACTGGAGGACACTGCCTGATATGACGAAGAATATAAGTCACTGATAATTTTTTCTGCTCATCGGCATAATTTCTCTCTTCTCTCTCTACATCCTTCTGTTTAGCCTTACACGTATTCCCATATTGTGACACGATTGCCACTTCATGTGATCATTAAGCGTTACTGTAATGTATATATATATACATACACGTACATATACATATATATTAAAGATGGGCGAACAGACGCAGTAGGTGCGCTTCAGATATAGCTTTCACTGATTTTGGTGAAACCCTTGGCATAAGAATACACTTTTGGTATTGGCGGAAATGTCTTTCGTTGCATGCATGCTTTCCGCACGTCAGGATGCAGTACATATGCACCGAATCAAACATCTCTAATCGGAATGATATGGCAATCAGTGTGCTTTACGGTTCAGTTCTGGGCTCCTCTTTTCTCACTTCATGTCACTGAACCTCTCGGCTTATCGAAAGTGCGTCAGCTGATGTTTATAGGTGGTTCTAAATGCGACCGGCGGAGAAACTTTAGAGAGATCGAAAATGTAAAGAACCGTGAATCGGTTTGTATGTGGTTACCAATCTGGCCATCTCCAATAAGCCATGGAAAATGTACACTGGGACGCATTGAATTATCTGCTATTGTGCCTACATATAATGCAACAGGTGAAGGTCGTCTAGAACACTTTCTGGTGACCTAAAGGTTATGAGCCAATGACAACGGACTCCCAGCAAAGTCTCTCATGTGTTGTTGATGGCCCAATGAGCTTTCAGAGCACATGCCGCTTACGGCTTTTGGGAGGCCGTACTCTGAGTATTGCGTCCAAGCGTACTCCCTGTGCTTAGTGTGCGGTATAGTTTTTGTGGACACCCCTTTGTACACGGTTTGAAGGGGCTTTATTGCTCAAAAAGACTGAACATGTATTCACCATTTTACTAGCGGCTACAGGGTATGCATAATGTTGGCTTGCCTCATAATAGCCTACCACACTGGCCCTGCCTTCCAAGGCTTTTACACTAGCGCGGCTACGGGCTCTCCGTACGCATTCGCTAAGGTTGAACCACCTAATGGTGCAGTTCCGCCTGTACAGACGTGTTATTAACCGTTGGATGTACTTGCAAAATCTATCGGATATTTCCAGCCTAGGCGTGATGCTCTAATTTGGCAGCCTACTCATTTTGTCAGTTTGTGTTCTAAAACATAAGTCCTTCTGCTCATTTTATTACTGGTCCTTGTCAGTAATTTGTACTTTACCCGGTCCCGCCCGTTATTCTCCCATCATTATCCTACTAATTTCCATCACGTGGCTGTTGTTGCAGGGACTGTTGTTCTGGTCGCGTGAACATTGCTTGGTTGGTTCGTAATTCGATTTATGCATGCCAGTTTGTTTAACCTAATTTTGCGTGACTGTATCCAACTGTTAATTCAGTTACAACGATGTGTATCCGCAGAGGCAACTACAGAGGTACTGCTAACACCTCAGTCCCACTTGGAGCGGAGCATGAACGGAAATACTTAGTTTCAACCGTGATCCCTACAGAAGGCACCCAGTTATTAACCACTGTCGGCCACTACAGAAGTCTCATCAATAAGCTTAACAGCAGGAGACCCTCCGATCATGCAGCCGGAGATGAGCATCCAGGTCATCTCATCGTGGTTGTTCACAGCGCTCCCGGTGTCATGTATATACATATATCATATATACAAAGGACTGGGTAATAAGGGTTTACTTCTTACGCTGCGGTGCGAGTCTAGATTGAAAACTGTTCTTGTGTAAAAGCGACAAACTCAGGGCGATTGCAGCTCACGCATCTCGACGACTTGTTGGGCTAAAGTGGACTGTGTGACAATCACACGGACAGAATCACTCACACCAGCAGACCAATAGGTGGAGGTGTGACAAGTCACAGTATCTTAGTCCTCCAGGTTGAGGGTTGGAAGAAGGTTGACATCTTTTTCTGGAGAAGGTACTAGTTTTGGCACATTGCCACTCACCTGCTGCCTTGCGCTACAGGCTTTTGAGCCAAAAGATTTGGTCGATAACCCAAATTATGATATGGATGCCATCTGTATTCACGTTTTCCCTGGACTCTGAAGAAACGACCGACCATACATGCGGCGTCAACCTCGACATCCATCGGAAAGATTTCTGGGCCGGTAGAACGGGTACGCTAAACAACCATGTTTGCTTCACGCCACTCGCAAATCATAAACAATTAGTTTCTATTTTTGATTTCCCAAAAGGATATTCCAGTATACTCAGTCAGTCGACTGTAACAATGGGCCACACATATGTTGAACTATGATTTTGAGGTTCAGTGCCGAATTATCTTAGTCAAGGGAACTCTATTTTATGATTGGCCGACTCGCATTCCATTTCGGAAGATGCTTGTAGTCGCCGTTACAGTCGAGAATCATGTCAGCGGAACCGTTACTGATATTCTTCGAGCTTCACTTCATGTAACCGAGCTAGTTTAATCAGTCAGTCAGGGAGACAAAACACTTCAGCGAGTCTTTAGGCATGTGCGAGGATGGTGGCCGACACCTCGACCGTAGGCAAAACTACATCTTTTCTTTCTACATCGTAAGCTTTTATTGGCGATCATCCCGTCTGCTACTTCAAGATGAAGTAGTTATTGCAACAGGTTTTCGACATACCGTTCGGTAACAGTTCCGTACAGCTCATCCGGAGACTGACCGCATGAGTTCCCTGACATGAAAATTTTTGGTTTGGCATCGCTGCTGTAGTAGATTGAATGGCTAGAATCAACTTCCGATGTGTTCAGTTCACCAGAAGTCCGACAAAGTTCCATTACAGTGTTGGCCCCACTCCAATCCAGCGGGCAAGCGAAGCGTTTGTTTATTTGTTTAGACGCGCTTTTGTAAAGACCGACTGGTTGGAAACGGCCGAAGGTGTGACTCAACGATTCTTATTCAATTATCGCATAACACCTGGTCTCAATGTCAAAAATAGTTCGGCCGCATCTGCTGCAATGTTTGGAGGACAGCTGCCAGTGTCTTTGGTGCACTCCGGTCCGGCGAATCAGGTGGCTCGACAAGAAGGTATCATATTGAAGAAAACTTCAGTCACTGACAGTGTTATGGAGCGGTCGTTCAACATAAGAGACTTGGTATATGTCTGAAACTACAGAAATGGACATCCAGATTGGTTAATTGGAATAATCAGCACTCTGAAATCCAAGGTTCCATTCGATCTAACTGAAGGTGAATTGGATACGCCAACGAAGCATGGTCTCAAGAGGCAAACGCTACTGCATAAAACATTAGCGAACTGATATCTACTCCCCTCGACCTACGGATGAATACTTTCTACCTACCATTGACACCTACACTCAGCTCAGCTCCATTTATATTGCCAACATGAAAATTGTACTTGTCAGCCAATGGCCCAATAGAAAGAGGAAGGTAATTAGACCGTTCCAGCTCATTTAAAGCTTCTTTCTTACGAGTAACGTTTACCTTTTTCGGAAGGGAGCTGTTAGTTTGAAACTTTTTTTCCAAGGCCGTATAATAAACTATACTGTTCTGACTAATGAGACAACATTCCAATTGTCCTCTTAGTGCGTTTATCCTCCGTTGTTTTGCCTTTTCATGGTTGGGTGTTTGTTGTTCGACTTTTCAATCACTCCCTCTTTACAGTACACATGATCGGCTATGTTCGTTTACCCTCCAATATAGTAGATGGAACTAGAGATTTTGAACCAGGTATCATCATCATAGACAGCAATACATCAGTGGCTAACACTAATGCTTAACTGCCACACAACCATGAAGAAACAGCAAACCCTGTGTAGAAAGAGAGAAGGAAAAAGAAGGGGACGGGAAGGGACCTCACTACTGAAAATAACTACGTCCATATTCAAACATTCAGCATCAAGGTGCCTACACCTTGCAAACAACACAACCGAGCTGCAAGTGAAAGTAAGGCGTCATCAGCGAGACAGCTTCCTTACGGCTTTCACTGCCCCGCTTCATTAAATGCACTCACTTCACAGAGAACTCGGACAAACAACGACAACACTCACGCCACTCACTGAGCCGCCAGGTATACACGATCATTGAGTTGAACTACTAGTGTAAGCATTACAGGATAATAGTTTCGCCTTCTGTGCTATTTGCCTCTTCTTTCGACTCAGTAATGGGTGTCCCTTGGTTGGTGCCATTCGTGCCCATCGCTGTCGTAAGAATGGTTCTATTCGCTGAGTTAGGCGATCAGAGCTGGTCGACTAAGTGACTACGCAGCTCTTCGGTAACTACTTTCATAATCAGTTCTCGACCAGAATGTGGCCTTTAACTAGGTTATCTGATCATAACGTCGTGTGCTGTCACCTGCAAGACATTTTAAAACTGTCTATCTCCGCTTTCCCATTCATTTGTGCGTGTACGTACTGAACGAGCCCTCACCTGCTCGTGGGACTAATTTTATGGACGTGTGGTAACTGTTTCGACGATCGTATTCGTTGGGTTGCTTATTTGTCCTTAAAAACACAAGTTACCTAAGGTTTTTATTTGTGTTGTTCAAGCTGACGATTTAAAATATCATTGCAGGGAGTATGATTTCATACCCGAATACTTTGAACTCTATAGAAATTGAAGTCATGACAGTCTCATTCACCTACAAATTAAAGAATCATACTTTTACCATTACGGACTTGGTACACTGGCGAGAAACCCAACTAGGAAGTTTCTTTTTCGTTTGATAACGTGTACGAAGTACTGTTCACAGTCACCGTAAGTAGTTTGTTTGCTACCCAAAATTCATTGGAGGCATACCTGTTGGCCGATGCTGTTCATCTGGTACGTATGCCAGGTGAACATTGACCCTCATGATCCACTATAAGTCTACCTTAGAATCACCGCTGATGGAGCTGTTGACTACTTGCACAGTTATACTGGATCCAGTAAGTCTGAGGGGCACGAAAGAAACAGCTCAACAACTCACAGTTCAGTCACACATGATTTACTTTAATTTAATCTACCGATGAGTAGTCGGGGATTTGGTTTATTTTCAAGTTAACCATCACTCACATTTGATCGCAGTCTTTGCATTCAGATAGACCTTGCAGCCAGCCTCTTTCAAAAAGAAGCACTAGACTCGAGTTTCGCTCTCATTAGAGCTCGTCGGTAGTGCATATCCTTGCCACGGCCGGGACTTGAACTCCGGCCACGCTTTTTCTAAGGCGACCGTGTTGACCACTGCGCCATTGACCTCACATCAGACACGACCGAATAATCAAATCTGAATATGGAAATTTCGTATTCGTTCCGTTGTCTCAGTCAGCATTGCATCGTATTGTTCGCATTTTCGTTGTCTTATTCATAACTTCTTCTCGGCCCTTATGACTTTTTTTACATGGCTTCTTTTAGGTGTATATCCATTATCAAAGGTCACTCTGTGAATCAATTGCTTGACAAAATGAACGAACCTGGTAATGAAGAAGCTCATATAAGTAATGTTGTCAACATTACGTTTGATGGATAATAAAAATCTAGACAACGTTTCAGCTGTACCCGAGATATCTCACGATGAAGAGTCTTTAGAGGAAGGCGTTTCTGTTGCACAAGATGAAAGTGTGGTGAACAAATCCGAAGTCCATGATACAGCAACAAATTCATCTGACGCAGCAGACGCTTCCGGTGATCCACCCGAACAAGCTGATCATGCTGCAGCTGCAGCTGCGGCTGCAGTCGCTGACTTCGACGCTGAAGATGATGGAGATGAGAACGGAGAAGATGATGACGTGGTCAACGTGATTATTAAACCGACTAGCAAGGGTGGTATTTACAAAACAGGAACTACTTATCAGGCAAGGTCCAGTGCACATCCTACTCAGCGTGAGTTGTATTACCCTTTTGCATTTATGCTTTTGCACGTGTTTTGTGTAGTTACTTCTATTTCATTCTATTTTAATTGATTTATCCGAATCGAGCTGAAGTAACAGTTATTGTGTAGACGCGAACGATTTGATCACTGCGCCCCCCATACACAGTGTACAGAAGTTGCTACAACCACGTGCACTGTATTGATCTGTACGCTTGTACATGGTTGGTGGCACTCGTTTCCAGCTTAGCCTGTCACAGTAATCGAGACGGAAGTACGCCTCCGCATAGTCCCCATTACACGCGGCTTCCGTCATGTTGAAACTAAACCTTGACGTGGTGTGACGCCTTGAGTATCTCGATGACCTTTAGGGCTAAACTGGACGGTGCGGTGACAACATCAACAGAGTTACTCATACAAGGCAGTCCAATAGGTAGAGATATGACAAATCACAGTCTCCTGGTCCTCCACGGTCGGGGTTGGAAGATGGTTGGCACCTCTTCCCGAGAAACGTACCACTTCTGGTACACCGCCACCCACCCGCTGTCTTGCGGTACACGCTTTTGAGCCAAGGGCTTTGGTTGAGAACCCTAATCGTTCTCCTGTCTAGGTCTGGACGTCCCGGCAGTATCTTAGCCCACACACAACCATGAATACTCACAACACCAACAATTCCATACTGCATCAGCCGTCCCGCAATATAAACCGGGCCGTCCTATCTACTGCATACAGCAGGTTGGATAGGCGAAAACATGCTACTACTGACCCCTCCCCCACTGTCCTACCAAATTTATCTCTCACACCTCTCCCGATTCCCAATTCTGATAACTTCTCTGCAGGTCCCACAGCAGATATAATTAATCACAGTAACACTGTACTGATAAGTCCCAACTCTCGCCACTCAGTCCCAGACCTCCCTCGTCCTGTGCTTCGACCTAGAACTCAGATTAATATAGGTGCCTTCAAAGTCCGTACTCTAAAACATATAGGTCAACAGGTTGCTATCGCACGAACGTTAGACTCGCTGCATATCGATGTTTGCCATATCTCGGAGACTAGAATCCACGACAGTAGTCAACGCATGAAATTGACAGCACCCGCACTTTCTACCCAATACTGGTTATACACTTCAGGTGGCTCCCCGGCCGCCGTTACCGGTCAGGCTAGAGTAGGTATGGTCCTCAGCACGACGGCCGCAGCCGCATTGATAGATTGGATTCTTGTTAATAGTGGACTTTGTACCGTCTGCTTGGCAGGTTCTGTTAGGGTCAGTTCTGGACGCAAAACCGTCAGAAATCTTTTCCTTGTGTCTGCTCACGCTCCAACTGATTGTACTGTAGTGACGTCGGCGTCAAGGACGTCTTTTATTCGGATCTGGCCGCTCTCCTCCGGTCGACACATGGTTCTGATATAGTCGTTCTGGCCGGAGATATGAACGCCCAGGTCGGTCGCTTTGGTGAAGCCGAATCTCGTCTAGGTGACAGGTTTGGGATATCATCACATCACTCGGACAATGGCGGGCGACTATTGCAGCTGTGCGCTGAACATAGGCTGTTTTTAGGCAGCACTAGTTTTAGGCATCGTGCACATCATTCCTATACTTGGCGCCCTCCCTCTCTGAATGAGACCTGGTCTCAAATAGACCACATAGCTGTTAGTTATAGGTGACGGGGTTTCATTCAGGACTGTCGTTCTTATTGAAGCACGTACCTAGATTCAGATCATGCGCTGGCACGTTGTCGTTTCGTACTCACTCTTGCTGAGCAACGACCCCACTGACAGGAACGATTGACTGTTGAGAAACTGACTATACCGTCGGTAAAGCATAAGTATCAAACCAGCTTAGAAACCTACCTCAGTAGTTCTCACTCCGAAGATCATGATCGCTCCTGGACCCAGGTCACACAGGCCATTCGTGACGCAGGTACATTAGCATGCGGCAGGGGGGGGGGCACATGGAATGAACAAACATTGGATCTCGGAGAAATCCTTCGAGTTGTTAGAAGTCAGACGAAACATCCCTCCTGGCAGTTCATATAACAAGTCTGGAAGAGATGTTCGAAGGAAACTGAAACGTAGCCTAAAGGCTGATCGTGAGGCTTGGTTGGTGGGGGAAAGTTAAGGAAATGGAGATGGCTTTTACTTCAGGAAGCACTGGCAAACTGTTCAAACTTATCCGTGCCACTGGTTCCAAGCGACCGTCTGTCAGTGAGGCTATCAACGAGACAGATGGCACACTCATCTATAATAAGTCCAGAAGGTTAGAGCGATGGGTGGAACACTTTGAGGGTCAATTTAACTGGCCTCCTGCTTCTACTGCGTTGCAGCCACAAACTTGTAATGTAGTGCCCTGGTCGATAGACTTGGAACCACCCACCCACTGAGACTGATGTCCGCAGTGGACACAACATCTTCCCCCATAGTAGACTCGAGAAAAAGGAATACCTTACTTTTGCTGATATCCAAGCCAAATTTTGATGTCGCTTTTGCGACAGCCTTTATAACTCACTTAAGTCCCTTTTCGCGATATGTAAATAGCGCGCTGTTATCTACGAACAACAGCATGCGCATCGTTGTAGTATATATATATATATCTATATATGTATATGTACCGAGTGTATTCCGGTGTGTGAAATAGCCAAGCAAAAATATGGGTTACATGGGTTACAAGAAGTCTACTCTACTTCAGTCTTTATTACGTGTTCACTCACTGCGGAGCATTGTCAGCAGTGGTTGCCTGGCAACCACCTTCTGCCTTGGTTAGGCCGTCCGGAGATAGCACAACGTACAATTATCAGAAAACGTGGAACCACTATGTTTACAGGAGGATTTAAAGTGGTTTTTCCTTACCGCGTTGCTCTGAAACCGAAATAGTCACTCGTCCGATTCTGGACTACTACTCCACTAGCGCGTCACCCACATCCCGACGTATGCAGGCCCCTCATCTGCATTCCTGTCGCACATTTGCTGGAAACCTTGGGCACTTACTCGTTTTGCCGCGGTCGTTCGCAATTTTCCTCACTATCCCGTGTAAAAGAAACTTTCCGCTATCATAGCATGTAATGACCTCGTAGTTGGATATAGAATTGCTACCCCTGTGATTCGTAGTAAACTTACGAGCAAACTGTTAGGCAGAGGTCTTTATTTTGCTGTTCAACGTATGAAGCAGTGATAGAACTTCCGTTTAAAACCAATGGACGATACTTAACACGGCAGTACCAACAACATGTGTTGCTGTATGTTTTGGCCGTCTCTATTGGCTCCGTAGGAGCGTTGTAGTCAATACGTTGTGTTATTCGCAGATCGTTGGCTAAAATTGTTGAACGGAACGTTCAAATTTTTTCACTGTTCGTAACACATTTGGCGTGGTTATTCTTCATCTTTATTTTAAATTCAACCTACTGGAGCGGTTACGAGTAGTCTTACTGTTACGTTGAAACCATTACAATCGTTGCAGTTGTACAATGTTCTTGGCAAAAGTTGGCAACAGTTGCCTCATAACAACATGAGCCAATTGTGACGAAGATATGCTCCAATGAGGTTAAAGCAATTACATATGCGTGGATCGAATATGAACTTGGATCAGGACTGGTGACGTGAAACTTGACCACGGCAACTGTAGGACTGGTATTTATATCGGTCACGAATCCGACGACATCCTGAAAGGCGCTCGGTCCCATGGTGGCCAACATTCGTTGTCTGGCCGGTGTACAGCAAACAGTCGGAAATTTCTGACCACGCGAGAGGCCCTCTTAATGCCGACATATAATCTGTATTGTTATGTTGCCCATCAACCATAAGGTTTATCTTCGCAGGGCCGGCCGTCAGCCTTGCAGGATGATTTGTTCTGGCGCATTCCTCGTCGTCCGATCCACATAGCTTTTCCGAAAACAGACATTTTGTTTTCCATGTTCAATGTCAACAGGGGCAGCATGTGGCAAACCGGCTACTTAGTGTTGCCCTCGGAGTTGTGCATTTGAGTAAGAGCTGGAGGGTTGACCCGCGTGAAGCGCTTTTAGAGTTGACCGATTTATGGGTAAATTTGGATTTCCCTTCCTCCATTGTTGCGACTGGATCTCGTGGCCTCATCATCATCATCATAGACAGCAATACATCAGTCGTTCACACCAATGCTTAACTGCCACACAACCATGAAGAAAAACCAAACCCTATATAGAAAAGAGAGAAGGAAAAAGAAGGGGACGGGAAGGGACCTCACTACTGAAAATAACTACGTCTATATTCAAACATTTAACATCAAGGTGCCTACACCTTGCAAACAAACAACCGAATTGCAAGTGAGAGTTAGGCGTCATCAGCAAGACAGCTTCCTCACGGCTTTCACTGCCCCGCGTCATTAAATGCACTCACTTCACAGAGAACTCGGACAAACAACGGCAACGTTCACGCCACTGACCTCGATTAGTCGCCAGCTCACCTAGGGTAGTCTCCGGCCACCGACTCTGTGAGTCGCGATGGCCCCAGCCCGGGAGACGAACTCGATCTACAGTGGCCAACCCCTTGATGAACCACTTCATTTCCCTACGCCAGGTCATTATCTGACCACCTCACACCTTACACCAGTCGACCGCAGTGTCAGCATCCTTAATACATGACCTAACCATCTAAACCTGTACAAACGTAGGGATTGGACAAAAGAACTCGTTTGGCAATCATTACCAAACACCCGCTTTCTAACCTCTTCGTTACTTACACGCTCATGCCACCCGATACGAGCGAATGAACGCAGACATCGGTGGTCAAATACTTGAAGACGGTTCACGTCTTCTACCCTGAGCGGCCAGGTCTCGCTGCCGTAAATTAATACGGCCCTCACAGTTGTCTT